>JBBMJZ010387438.1:0-15072 GCA_037833815.1 Zingiber zerumbet | reverse complement strand
CCTAGTATTTTCTTGAGTTAATCATATTTATTTTTCTTGATTTAAAGTTTCAAAACCGTTAAACATTTTTTTTTTTGTTAAAAATAATTCGAGTGCTTCTAATTTATTGGAATAACATATAGTCCATTGAAATCACATTCACTGTTGGCCATTAAATACTTTTAATGAACAATATTTCAACCGTCATTGAAGTTTTAGATTTATATCAAATGAGTATCGTTGCACTCTCAATCTCTTTTGAATATATTTTGTACATGTCCATTTTTTCTGATTTTAAGTTTTATAATATCATCAAACACTTTTTTTTTAAATTTATTCAAAAGTGTTTCAGGACACTAGAAGTCTCATATTCATGCCCAATGTGCAATATCACAATTTTAATATTCTCTTAATTTTATCCATGCTATTTTTTCTTAATTTTTTTATCCTATACAACTGTTAAACACTATTAGATAAAAGATTTTGACAACTATTAATTGATTCTAATCTACTGAAATTATTTTTAGGCAACTGGCTAATTAACTGCGGATTTGAGTGATAACAAATCAAACGAAGCAGCCATGGTTGAGAAAAAAACATTTTTTAGATGTATTTTTTAAATCTTTAATAAAATTAAATGCATAAATTATGGAAAAAAATAAATTAATCAATCCCATGGTGCTATAATTTTTTTCTGGACTAAGATTGCTTTTTTAAACGTACCAGAAGACGAGGATTGGACAAGAACGAAGAGCCTCACTACTATTATTGTTTCCAGGAATAGAGAAAGAAAGAGCTGCATCTGTCCAGTGGAAGCTTAAGCTCTCAATAATTTGCGCTGCTTGCACCTGCACTCTAATCTGCTGCTGTATTAATACCTTTTAAAAGTGTCAATTTAACGCCTTTAACAAATTTGATGGCAGAGAAGGAAGTCTAGTCGACGTTCTTGTCTGAATTAGAAAGATTCAAAGAATTGTGTGTATGTAATTAATTTGGAGACGGCAGCATGCATGACTGACTTCAAGTCCACAGTTTGGCAATATCGGATTAGAATAGGGAGTCACTGTCGATTGATTTCATTCATTAATAGTATATGATCTGTGATATTAAAAAATGTGCAAGGAAAACTAGCTCTTATGTTCTAAAATATCTAAATAAGCTACGTTATATTTTTATTTATTTTAATATAACTAAGGTTCATTATTTACATATATCCAGTATGAGAATAATAGGTGCTACTGCTAGCGTTTCTAGGAACTGAAAGACTTCATCTCCGCCATCTTTTTTCCTCGCTTGCTCCTGCATTCTTATCTACAGCTTCCTTTTTTTCTGCGTCAACGTCTTAATTTAACACCTTAATTTGTTTCGGTAGAAAGACGGTTTTAAAATCTGATGGTCGAGCAGGAAGTCTAGTCAATGGACTTGGCGGTGTTTGGAAGATTGAGAGGATTGCGTGTGCGTGACTAACTGGGAGAGATGACCCAGTTCATGTAACGCCGATAATAATTTGTTGCTTCCGGTGGTGCCGTGATTAAAATATAGGATATTATCAAATAAAGTTTTAGGGTCAAAATTCAATGTATTCGAGTATATCTTTTTCCATGTCTTACCACTTGTATTAATGGCTAATAGTCATCTGTAATTTACCTGCTCCTTGTTGATTCGGGATATAGTTACGAGCATAATTTAGTAAGCCAAGCAAAGATCTCATACCTTTCGTCGTTTTGAGATCTTAATCCTTGAAATCAGCCACCTTGGAGATTATATGAGGTTGTAATTTAATTCTGCAATTTCCAATGGCGGCTCCCAAAAACTCAATTTTTGTTACTGTAATTTTCATCTTGGTGGGGCTTAAGATTAGCCCATTTTATTGGCATATACTTAACATTTTCTTTAAGTGTTGCGCATGATTTCGCTCGTCTGGAGAAAATACCAGTATATCGTCAATGTAGATGGCTATGTATTCCTCAATTCCCTTGAAGCAGTCATCCATATTTCTCTGGAAGATTGCAGAGGCATTTTTCAACCCAAAAGGCATTACTAGCCACTCATATAAACCGTCTGGGACCCAGAATGTTGTCCACTCAATCGAGTCTGGGTGCATTGCCACCTGATGGAAGCTGCTTTTTAAATCAAACTTTGAAAAAAAGATACAGCTGGTAATAACCTTCTTTAAGATTGTATTGATGCTCGGAAGGTTGTATTGGTCTTTATGTGTAAGGTCATTTAGGCACTTGTAGTTAAAGACCATCCTTTCCTTGCCTTTCACTTCTTTCCATGTCTGTGGGTCAATAGTAGTACCGGAATTTACTATGATTGCTGTAGTCCTGTGCTTGCTTTTGCTAGGTCGGATTACTCCTAGCTTGAGTAATGTTGTAACATGTTTGCCGAAAGCTTCCTTTTGTTATGGCGTCAAATGTTTAAGGGGTCTATCTTCAATAATAAAATTTGGATTTTTGATATCCAATTGACATATGATTTTATTCATTCCCTAATGTTGTAAGGGATTTTCCCCTATATATCCTTGATCGCTTAACTCCTTTAGTAGAGGACTAAACTTCTGCTGGAAACTTAGAGTGGTCTTCTCGACTGAAAAATTAACCATCTCTTTTATTTGTATATATTCCTCTTCTTCCAGCTCTAGTTCTTCAATTGCAGCTGCATTTATAGAGGGTAAAGTATTTATTGTCGTTAGATTTTTGTAAAATGTTACCGTGTCTCCTTCAATTCGAAGCCCTCCATGCATGACCCTGATGAAATTGCAGCCAATAATCAATTGAATATTGTCCCCCAGCACCATTGGGAAGCTGTAAGTATATGGTATGCGAAAAATATTATCGTCAATGACCATCTTTCCTGGTTTCAGTTTCATATTAGCCTTTTGTTGAGAGTTGATTCCGTTGAAACTGACAACAAATGTGTTCTGTTCCAAGGCTTCCTTTGGTATAGATTTTTGGTCAACACAATATGTTGTTGCCCCAATGTCAAGTATTGCTCTTAAGGAGAATTTTAGTATTCTTGGAATATTAAGTTCCACAGTGAGGTTATATAGTATATTCTTTACTAACCTTGATCCTGGATTTTGCCCTGGGATTGTTGCTATAATCTTACCAGTTGTTGCTTCCAAGAGCATATGAGCTGCTTCCTCTTCATCGTCTTCTTCTAAGGCTTGAAAGTCAATTCTCAAGTCTTTTTCTAATAGCAATTCTTCAAACTGAGATTTATAATAAGCTACCTCCTTCTGCAATCTTTCTATACGGTGCTATAGATACCTCTTTATGGAAGTAGTATGGTCCACATAGATTGTAAGCTGTTGTAAATACAATATTTTACTAAAGGTTGCTACTAATTTCACAAAGAAAAATTTACCATACGATATTGTTAGTTTCTATAATCCCCATCCGCCATTTGTTATCCACCCTAGCCGGTGGCCTACCAACAGCTCTAAAGTCTTAGATTCGTGTAGTAGTATTGGACTTCTAGTGTTCTAAGTTTGTCTATATATTTTTTTTGTTTTGTTTTACAATTCTTGAATTCAAATTAGACACCATTGCATTTGTATTATTCCCCTAAAGTATGTCCATAATTATTTTTCATGATTTTAAACCCTTATCTGCCGAAGTGTCTGATGACTCTTTTTTGTGTCGAATAAATATCATTATTCTCCTAGTATTTTCTTGAGTTAATCATATTTATTTTTCTTGATTTAAAGTTTCAAAACCGTTAAACATTTTTTTTTTTGGTTAAAAATAACTCGAGTGCTTCTAATTTATTGGAATAACATATGGTCCATTGAAATCACATTCACTGTTGGCCATTAAATACTTTTAATGAACAACATTTCAACCGTCATTGAAGTCTTAGATTTATATCAAATGAGTATATTTTGTACATGTCCATTTTTTCTGATTTTAAGTTTTATAATATCATCAAACACTTTTTTTAAAAAAAAATTATTCAAAAGTGTTTCAGGACACTAGAAGTCTCATATTCATGCCCAATGTGCAATATCACAATTTCAATATTCTCTTAATTCTATCCACGCTATTTTTTCTTAATTTTTTTTATCCTATACAACTATTTAACACTATTAGATAAAAGATTTTGACGAGTATTAATTGATTCTAATCTACTGAAATTATTTTTAGTAGATAACTTAGATTTAATAGTTTACTATATTATCCTCTGTTATAAAAACTAATGTTATCTAGTTTAATTTAAGAAATAAAATATAATCTAATATTATTGAGTTTAAACAAAAATATATTTATTTGAAAGTTTTAATATATAACTTGATTTAATATTTTACTATATTATCTTCTGTTATAAAAACTACCTATACATATTATTTTTCTTTATTATTATTATTATTATTATATTTTTTAAGACGATAATTTATCAAAAGGCGCACTCAGATTTATGAATTAACCAAAAGGCACACTATATTTTAATATTTACCAAATGACGCACTTAATTTTATACTTTTCCCGTTCTACCCCTCAATCATTTGTCTCTTTTCTTTCCTTTTTCTCATGCATGCAATTTTTTTTCTCTATCCTCTCAACAATGGGCATCCTCTCCTCTCTTTCCTCTTTCTTTAGAATACATGCATGCATGCATAATAACGTGGGCCTAATATGGAATCATATTATGCCCACAGGGTTAGGGTTTAATGTATTTCTTTCGATAATATTTTAGCACATTTGGAGAAATCGAATCTACAATGGATGATACTGTTGGATTCCTTCCAGCCTCAGAAATTTATAGGATCTGAAATGAGTCCAATTTGAGGTTTCTAAGTCCATCAGTGGATTTTGACCAAAACTCACCGATGAACCTAGAGACCTCAGATGAGGCTCGCTTCAGTTTCTATGGATTTATGAGCTTGTAAGGAGTCCAACGGTACCGTCCATTGCATATTTCAACTACTTCAAAGGTGTAAAAATATTGTCAAAATAATCAAACTAAAACAGTTTAACGTGGATCTGATATGAACTATGGGCCTGATATGGTTCATATCATGCCCACATTGTAAATAATTAATAGCATATTTAAACTTCTTACAATCTAAGAAATTCACAAGACCTGAAATAGATATAATCGAACTTCTCTAGGTCAATTAGTAGGTTTTGGTCAAAATCCACTGATTGACCTAGAGAGTTCAAATTGGACTCATTTCAGATCATGTGGATTTCTGAGGCTACAAGAAATCCAACGATGTCATCGATTGCAGATTTCAATTTCTCCAAATGTGCTAAAATGTTATCGAAAAAATACATTAAACCCTAACCCCATAGGCCTGATATGTGCCTACGATTTTATGCTCGTATGCATGCATGTATTCTAAAGGGAGAGAAAAAAGAAGAGAGGGGAGGAAAGAGAAGAGAGGATGCATGTATTGTAGAGAGGAAAGAGAAAAAAAATTACATGCATAAAAAAAGGGAAAAAAAATAGATAAATGATTGAGGGGTAGAAGGGAAAGAGTAAAGAATTAAATGTGTCATTTGGTAAATATTAAAATATAATGAGTCTTTTAGTCGGTTCGTAAATTTGAGTACGTCTATTGATAAATTGTCCTCTTTTTTTTAAGACGATGTGTTTCTCTGTTACGTTTTTTTAGTTTTTCTTTTTTTTTTAATTTACGTTTTTTAGTTCGTTTTTTTTTTTTTTAGTTTACCTTTGTTTTTAAGTTCGTTGTTTCTTTTATATATATTTTTTTAGTTTACGCTTTTCTCTTTTATTATTATTATTATTTTTAAGTTTATATTTTTTTATTTTAAAATGATTTTTTTTGTTATAAAAAGTGTTAGAGATTTTTTTATTAAAAAAATACCATTAACTCCGGAATCAAGAAATTACTTTTTCAAACTTTTTCGATTCCGGATTACAGGTCACTTTTACGACGTGTCAGACATAGATCATTACTCGAGAATCACCGATTACCTAAACCAAAGATAATTTTTATTAATAACCTTAGATGAATCAAATACACCTTTATTATTTTCTTGAATTTTGATAAATTATCCTCATTGCACGGATAATATTCCCGAGTTATAAATACCTTTCGCATAAAGATATTTAAGATTTTTAATCGATTGTAATAACATCTAATTGACTATAGATTATTAAATATTTTTAATAAGGAGTATTTGATGTTAGAGGTTTCAAATTTATTTTAAATAAGCACGTGCCGTTTCCGTTTGCACTTTAATATCCCAAAAATATTCATTATTATTGATTCTGAACCTTGTCAGATCATTAAATATTTTAACTAAAACTATATGATGATATTGAAGGTCTAATATTTTTTGCCCAATTTTATTAATTTTCATTCTATACAATTATCAAATATTTTCAGCCCAAAAAAACTTTCTATTCCACTGCCGATTTAAACAATAATAATCGATGAAATGCAACAAGTCGAGTGAAATAGCTGATTTTTAAAACTAAAGGGATGCATATTTGGTGAAGGCCAAAATAAGTTGAGTTTTTTAAATATTTGGTAAAATTAAATGTGATAGATTGATTCTCTTGATCATTCAAAGCTATCCAATTATTAGAACTTTAAACAAAGGACAAATCGGATAATCTCCAGTCGAAGCTGCAAAACTAGTATTCTTTATCATGATTAATCAAGTGCATTACTCAATCAATGGCAGCTGATCAATTCACTGATAGGCTTTCAAAGTGGCTTCTGCTCCGGCAGAGATGACACAGTCGAAATCAGAATGCAAATATCCTGCCTTTGATGTGGAGATCATCTATAAAATAGGATTAATCCTTCTTATTGGTTGATTCCTTAACATTAAGGATATCTTTGGTCGACTCCTAAGCTATATCTGATGTGTCCTTCTGCTCGATTCTTTTACAATATAGGCATTTGGATGATAACATTTGTCTTTTATTTTTTATTTTCCCTTGATCCTCAATTAGTTTAAGCAAGCAAAATAGTTTCGTCTGGCCTTTTAACTACAAATCACTTCATAAACTAGATCAAATACATATTAGAAGCTAAACATTCAGTTAAACTTTATATAAATAGGCATAAACTTAAAACATAATATTGTCAATTCAATCAAGACTTTTATATATCTATATCTATATCTATATCTGTATCTATATCTATATCTATAACTGAACTTTCCTACTATCTAGGTTCCAATGCAGAAATTGAAACATTATTTTCAGAATTTTTCATGAAAATTCCCATGCTTCTGTTGGAGTTCCCTCGCTTTGAAATGCCATTCGATTCACTGGTGGTATTATGAATATTGAGAAATGCTGGTGCTGAAGGAGTGGGAAGGCCGACAAAATGGCTATTAAGCATAAGAACAACATGGGCCATGGTGGGTCTTTGAGTAGGAACTTCTTGAACGCATAGTAACCCTATATGTATGCACCTTAATACTTGTTGAGCTTGACATTGTTTAACTAGATCTTGATCGATCACTTGCAGGGCTCTTCCTTGGGTCCAATGGCGCCAGACCACCTAAAGTGAGATGATAGCGTGTGTATTTAAGAACATTACTTCATTTAAATAAAATGTGTATTAAATTCATATCACTCAATAAATGGGAGGATTAATACTTACATGAGTAACAAGTTCAATTGGATATTCGGATCCTCGGTGACCACTATTCTTCTGACCAGTTAGAATTTCCAAGACTAACACACCATAGCTATACACATCTGATTTAACTGAGAAAAACCCTTGAAAGACATATTCAGGTGCCATATATCCACTGCAATTAATAAGAAAAACACATTGAGACTTTCTCTATTCTTCGAAACTTGCTGTTCATTTGAAGTGAAAACTTTGGTCAGCAATGATAAATAGAATGTTTGCATACAATGTTCCGGCAATTCTTTTAGTGTTTCCTTGGGTTTCATCTGCACCAAAAAGCTTTGCAAGACCAAAATCTGAAATTTTGGGATTCATATTTGCATCTAACAAGATGTTACTTGCTTTTAAGTCCCGATGAATGATCTTCAATGGTGAATCTTCATGAAGATAAAGAAGTCCTCGACTGATGCCCTCAATGATCTTAAACCTTCTTGTCCAATCCAATTGCTTTCTCTTTGAATTATCTGCATCATCCATATGTAATATTTGGTTACAAATTTCGATGATCACAGTGTGTGCAATGAAGGACAAAACTATTCATGTAATCTTAAACCATTGTATATGACACAATCAATCTCAGAACATATATTGGAGAATGGATTTGAATAAAACTGTGTTAGATTAGCAAACTACTAGATAACCATCAATTGAGGATGTTGTCATGCAAAAACAGAGACTGAAACTATACCAAACAAAAACTTGTCAAGGCTTGTATTAGCAAGATAATTGTAAACAAGTAGTTTCTCCTCTGATTCCAAGCAACAGCCCAACAACCTCACAAGGTTTCTATGGCGAAGTTTGGCTACCAGAAACACTTCATTTTTCAACTCATCTAGTCCTTGTCCTGAGCTTCTTGAAAGTCTTTTTACTGCTACATGCTCTCCGTTCTCCAGTGTTCCCTATTTTCAATTGTCACCAAAATTATTACTCATTTTATCAAGTCGAAGAATCATCCACAGTTATATATAACATTCCTCAAATCTTAAGATTGACCTTATAAACAGGCCCAAATCCTCCTTCTCCTAGCTTGTTTCTATCAGAGAAGTTGTCCGTAGCTATCCTAATAGCCTCCAGATCAAATAATAGAGATTCTGTACCTCTTATTTCATGCTGATCTTTGTGATCTGTTCAAAAGATATTTTTCGTAGTAAAGAATAAGCAGGTATACATGTTCAAACACCATATAATCATAGTTCAGTAGTCATACCGAATGTTTTTGCAAGTCGTTTCCGTCTTGGCCTTGTTGCTGTTTGTCTTCGACGGTAAATAAAAATGGCACAAAGAAATAATAGTGCTGCAGCAATAGAGATGACAAAAAATATAATTCTTCTCCCAGTGCTGTTTTTTCCTATGCCAACATGAAAAAAAAGATACAAATTTCATTGGATGTCTCAAAGAGAAATTGTAACATGGTACGAGTAAATAGCAAATAATAAAGCAAATTTCTTATTTGATTTGTCTTGCAAAAGGGGGAAAAAAAGAAAAAAACTGACTGGTAAGTACTAAAGGGGTTAGATAAAGTAGTGAAAAAAAGCCAGATGTTTGATTAATCATACTTGGGTGATCCAATTCTCCTGCGATCCGAACGTATAAATCATCTCCTTCATCGACCAAAGTTCTGAGATCCAACAGATCACCAGGCCAAGTTATGCATCCATAAGATCCACTGATTACCGCATACGCCATGCAGGAGCAATCATTCAAGCACAAATTCTTGCAGTCATCGAGACTCATGTTTCCTCGTGCTGTAGCATTTCTGGCACCTTCACGTTCTGCACCTTGGAAAACTTGTTCGACGAGCAATTCAAATGATTCTTCCTCTCGCATCCAACCTCGCTCCCGTTCTCCGTAATATTTATGAACCCGTCCAAGCACTGGCACTCGACAGCAACGTATATCTTGGTGCACACTCTGTTGCGGCCGCAGCGATTGTACTCATCGCACTCGTCGGCCGGAGTCGACGACAGAAGTTGCCACTCTCTCTTGCCATTCCTGTCAAGAAACCAACGCTGCAAGGTTCCATTGGCCCACAACACTGAGCGTATCAGCACCGGCGTCGGCGAAGTTTTGTAATTAGTCATAAAATAGCTCTCATTATCGTTGGACACAAACGTGATAGTTACTGAGTTGGCCACCTGGCTGCTTATCGTCAACGGATGGCCGACGAACCAATGTCCGTTCCATAGGCCACCGCAATGGTATTTGGCGGATCCTTTCAACGTGACCAAATCTGGTATAGGTAGAGCACGAATCCTTTGGATGTAGTCTCCCGGAGAAGGATCCGTGGAGTTTTTCCACGACACTTGCCGCCATGAAGTGTTGGTACGGTTGACAAATCCGAACTTCATGCCAGGAAGCTGCGTGTCGCTGTCATTCGATTGCCCAAAGCTCTGCCATAGAATCGATTTGCTGTCGTTCAGCACGAGGTTTCCAGAATCTAAAAGCTGCAAGCGTGCAGAATTGAGTTTAGTGGATCTCGTTTCCGTCGACCAAACGATTTTGTCTTCCTCAAATAAGATTAGATTTCCATCGGAAGTGAGATTGAAGGATGCCATGGATGTGCTGACAGACGTGTTCCTATTGGCGATCCATACTATAGTCCCTTCTTGCGGTGTGAGATTGCAATACCAGATTCCTAAGTATCCCTTGGCTGAACTATTATCCAGATTGAAGAAGCCCAGTTGGAACAAGTCTCCTGTCGATGTCAAGGTCTGGCCATTTATAAGTGAGATGTTCTGGTACATTGTATCTCCTATACCAAAGTCATGAATAAATAAATAAATTTGATTGAAGGATGCAACAACATTTATATTTTAAAATTTACTAAACAATTTTATTTCTCAAAATGCTTATCCGCCCAGCTTTGCTCGAGATATTATTGCTAACTGGCCAGTCAACGTATATTTCAAATGAGTAGCATTGTAGAGACCTCAGATTTGTATCAAATGGAAAGCTATTCCTCTAAATATGTTCACATTCATTTCTGACCTGTATTCTTTATGACCGTCAAGTAGTTTTATTCTATAAAGGTGAAATCTGTATCTTGATGGCCCTCTCCCATGATTGTTATACTATTAGGAAAGAGTAAATCAAGAAACCGAAGCAAGCCACTGAGAGGATATTTCTGTGGGTTTTATTGAGAATTGACCTGTGCTTAATTCTGTAAATCTACCACGTGATGACAAGCTCGGCTATACCCTGAGGCGACTGTCAAGTAGCTTTAGCTAAAAGATTTTGATGATTATCAATTGGTTGTCAAATCATCTAACTGACTGAAATTATTTTTAGCTAACTAACTAATTGACTGCCACTTTGAGCTATTAGAGGCTAAGTTAGTTCAAGGGATAATTTTAAAAAATAAATTCATTCTTTGATAAATTATATAATCTTTAATACTTTTATTATATCATGGAATATTTGATATATGTATTTTTGATTACATGACTTGTACTTTTTTTTATGCTTAGTTACAAGTTTTATTTCATATAATGATATTTTTTTGCCATCTAAGTGTTTGATACATGTATGTTATGATAATGATACAGATATCATTGATGTTTCATGTATGTTATGATAATGTTTTAAGTTTTCTTTAATTTGCTATAAATGTTAGATATAGATATCATTGATATGTTAGACATATTTTTTTGTTATAAATGTTACTTATTATTTGTTTGTAATTTGACGCAGAAAAAAAATGAAAGAAGGTGAACAAAGTTCCTACGGGATAACGATTTGTATTTTTTTTTTATGTGCTTTGGATGCCTTGTTAGATTTGTTGTTTAGATTATGACTTGTTGAACTTTGATATGTTTGGATATTATTACTTCTTTTTGTTGTTTGGATGTGTATGAATATGATGTGTTGAGGCTTGGATGACTTATTTGGATGTTGGATATAGATGTGTTGAAAATATTTAATTGGATGTGCATGACTTGTTGAACTTTGATATGTTTGGATATTATTACTTCATGTTGTTGTTTGGATGTGTATGAATATAATGTGTTGAGTTTTAGATGATTTCTTTGGATATGTTGAAAATATTTAATTGGATGTATTGATTATGACATTGTATGTTTAATACGTAAATAGGATAAAAGAAAAACAAGAGGTGATGTTGGAATTTTTTTTTAAGTTTTGGGAGAAAGTTTACGATGAAAATATTTTTATGGAAAAATTATCATAATTTAGATTTGGGATGAAAAGTTTTTTCATTACAAACTTTTGCAACATTTTTTGTGATGAAACTGGATTCATCCTAAATTCATCATAGATTTGGGATGAAAGTCTATTTTCATCGCAAATCTGCTAAGGTAATTTTTTTTGGCCGAGCTTCTTCCCACGTTTTTGGTGACAAAAATGCAAATTCATCTCAAATCTACGATGAATCCCGATTCATCGCAAATCTATGATGAATGTAGATTCATTGCAAATCTGCGATGAATTTAGATTCATCGCAATTCTACGGTGAATCTAGATTCATTGAAGATTTGCGATGAATATGCATTTTCATTGCAAATCAGCAACGAAAAATTAGTTTCTTTTCCATTGTATATTTGCAATTATGCAACATTTTTTGAGAAAAAAATTATTGCCAATCTGTGACGAAAATATTTGTTTGTTGTAGATTTAAGAGTATGACATTTATGACGACTTATTTTGTATTACAAATTTGCAACAAAATCTATGATGAAAATAAAAATTCATTTTAAAATTTTGTGACAAATTTTCATATTTCTATCACAAAATTTAGCAACAACAGATTAGGGATAATTTTTTTTCGTTGCTAAATTTATCACAAATTTTTTTGTAATAATTTTTTTTGAAAAATTCATCCCAAATATTTTCCCTTTTTTTATAGTGATAGGCCATTGGCATAGGAACAAGACGAACCCTCAAAATCTGGAGACAATGAGGAAGCTTGTGCCGCCTCTATGAGTGAAGAAAGCTAAATTCATGAAGGTAAAATAAGCTCAATTTTAAACATAAAAAAATAATATTATATGCTTTATGTGTAGGGAGAAGGGAAATTATAAAGAGAAAGCGTCCAAAATTAATTAAGAAGAGTAAAATGACACCCAAGGTGAGAGAGAAGCAAAAGGAAGCTGGAACCTTGATATAATTTGAAAGGGCAAAGAGTATAGCATGTGCTTCACATGTAACCAAAATGGACATTATTAAAATCTATGTCCAAAGGGGAGGCTTCAAGGAAAAGATAAGGGAGGAAGCTAAAACCTAGATGGAGCTTCAAAAGTATTATTTCATAATGAAATTATCTTATATCATGAAAACAAACATGCTAGAAATAATCTTTATGATTTTAGTGCTTACTATCATGATAATAAAAATCATAATAATTCTAAGACAAGTTTAGATCATATCATGCTAGAATAACTCCACATAAGGATATGACGTATCAAGGCAAAAATCCTAAGAAAACTAGACATATGCCTCGAAAAAGAAATATCCAAGGAAATTATGAAAAATCAAAATTTGAGGATTGAGAATCAAATCTTGAGCTCAAAACTTAATAAACTAGAGAAGACCCTTAGCAAGATGGAAAATATGTTTAAAAGGTCAAAGAAACAAGATCTAAGCTTAGATAGGTAAGAAAAATCCAAGGGCAAGAAAGGTTTGGGATACATACCTAAGTCCAAGGATAATGTGTCCTTATATAACAAAGTTCAATATAATTATGGAACTAACTCTAGATCTAGGAGTCAACTTAAGGTTACAAGGGAAGTCATCCCTAGAGTTGACCTTGATAAGACCATAATGACTAAAGCTTCGAAGCCAAAGAGAGTCATTAGAAAGGTTATAAAGGAGGTTATTCCTAGTGTTGACCTTGAGGAGACAAGCATGACTAAGGTTTCAAAGAAGCCTAGGAAAGTCATTAAAAAGATATCTAAGGAAGTTAGCCCTAGTGAATACCTAGTACACCCAAGGAGTTCCAATAGGTATTAGGTTGCTAAGAGTGCAATTACTTCATACTAAATGGATTTAGGGTGTGTCTATTGGTGTAGGGAGCACTAAACGATTGAACCTGAATTTTGATTATGGCAAAAGGTCCAAAGTTAAGTTGCCTTGTGATCTAATAAGGTTGGTTGAGCTTGCAAGAAAGTTCTAAGTTCCTTAGGCAAAAGTCCTAGTGAATTATAGGCAGGTGGAAAATCCTAGAGGGCGGTAACCCTAGGTCCTAGGGGGAGATAACCCTAGGCAGAAAGTCTTGGCGGGTAGAGTGCTTCGGGCAAAATCATAGAGTTGGGGACTCTAGGTTGAAATCCTGGTGTCGCGAACTAGGTGGAAGTCTGGACATGTCATGGAGTGGACGTCCAACATGAAGACTGGAAGCCTCAAGCACTGAGAAAAAGTCCAGTCAATCTAGAGGACTGATCTGGCAACAGGTAACTTCTACTGAGAGGAGTAGGTGAGGACGCATCCCGGTGAGGGAACAGTAGCCGTCGATTCGACCTAGGGTTTCTAGAGGAAACTCGAAGCTATAATTGAACAGTCCGGTGACTGTTAAATACTTGTATTTATCTTATATTATTGTGCCAACCTAGTTTTTGTAGGGTATACTTTGTTTGTGGACTAATATGCTTTATAGGAATGAAGTTGCACAAGGGAATGCTAAGATGAACAGTGTTTGAGGCACCTCCGGGATGTTGGAGGTGCCTCGGGTGCCTTGGTTGAAAGCCTCGTGCAGCAAGGTGTGAAGACACCTTCCAATGAGATGGAAGGCTCCTTGAACGCTGGATGGAGGGCACCCTCCATGGAGCTTGGAGGCACCTTCGGGTGGATAAGCAGCAGATGCCGCGGAGGTTATCGATGCTGCTATTTCGGGATAAGTATCCCTGCTGGAGGTGCCTCCTATAGATGTTGGAGGTGACTCCTGTGGATGTTGTAGGCGCCCTCAATGGGTAACTTAAGGCATTCTCGAGTAGAGGCTGAAGGACACTTGATTTCAGCAATCTTTTTACCGCGCATTGCTCAAATGACGATCCGACAAAGCCGTAACTCGACTCCTACAACCGGAAGCCTTAAATTCTCTTTTCTTATTTGTCAGTATACTTTTATTTATTACATTTAAAGTGTACTTCGATTTGTAAATTTCTGAAGCTATAGCGATTGGTCATCGAAAGCACTCTTATGTGCGGGCCTTAGAGTAGGAGTCGCCACAGGCTCCAAACCAAGTAAAATATTTATGTTTGTGTTTGTGTTTGATTTCCTTTCATTTCGCTGCGTATTTACTCAATTATTTCAAAACGGAAGTGAAAGCCAAGAGTATTATTCACCCCCCCCCCCCCTCTAGCGCTTTTCAATCCTACAATCGGTATTAGAGTGGGGACGCTCTGAATCAGTACAACTACCATTCGAGCAAGTTTTGCCTTACGTTTTTTTCCTCCAAAATAATTTTTGAAAAAGTTATTTTCATCTTTTTACCATTGATCAGTATTAGCGGAATATCA
>JBBMJZ010387431.1:388-15073 GCA_037833815.1 Zingiber zerumbet | reverse complement strand
TAATTGTTTCGCTTTAGGATTTAGCCGATTAGATTTTATTTAGGTTATAGTGTTGAAGTTAAAAAAAAAATTAAAATTAAAAAATTTTAGATTCTTACCATGTTAACATACGAACCATCGAGGTGTCTAAATTCATTCTAGGCGCCTTGAGCGACTCCTTCCTGCGGGACACATATTAAATATGAGTAAATTAATTTAATTTTTTAATCGATAAAAATAGATAAGACATTTGATTTCAGTCAAAAGTCTGAGAAATTATTATTAAATATTTTTTTTTTGTGTGAAAAGAAAAAAATATTAATATAATTTTATTTTAAGTTTCATTAAAATTATAGTAAAATTGATTCTTAATAAATATACAAAATGAATTTTGAAATAAGATTTTCAGAGATTTTTACTAATTTTTGAAATATTAAAAAAATATATAAATATGTTATCTTAATGGTGGCAAAGGGAGACTATTCTCACTAAGCGTCTCCGTAAATTCGTTCTAAGGCTAATAGAAAAAAGTAAATCACTTAGAATAATAACTGACATACGATGGAGATATTCTCAGATCTTATGATGGTTATTAGACCATCTCATACGTATGGAAAAAGGTACTTAGTTTTGACTTTATGAATATAAAAAAATGGTAAATACAGTTACACCATGAGCGATGAATAAATCTCATGTAATCAGTTCAGACCCAATGAAATATTAAAATATTGTTTGTTTTTTCTCTTTTAAAAATAATAATTAATTCTTTTCTAGCTTTTAGGGCTCTAATTTATGAATCGTATCACGAAGCGATTAGGCGACTCAAATCCATGGCTTCCGCCGGTTCCGACGGCGATGAAGTCGTCCTCGAGCTGATTGATCCCTCCGCCTTTGAGGATGAGCTTGTAGCTCGAAAGGATATCGCATCTATTTCAACCTTAGATATCGATTCCTGGAATCTTGATCTAATTCTCCTATCTCCGGCTATAAAAATTCTGGCGGCTCGAAGCAGGCAAGTTTGCTTTACCGATGAGTTCTTTGGTAATTCGAGAATTCTTCTTGTTCCAGCAGTTATATGTTGGCTGTTGCCTCAAATGTCTTTCTGGGATCCCTTGCAGGCTTGTGGAACAGTCCGCCTATTTCCGTAGCCTTTTCTGTGGAAACTTCAGGTTACATTCTCTGTTGCAAATGAATTGCGTTTTCTTGTTCTTTTTTGCAGTAAAATTTTGAATCTTCCTGATTCTTGGCTTTTGAGCTAGCATGTTTTCTTGCCATTTTCTTTTTAATGGAGTTCTTGTCATTTTTCACTGTTTTGTTGTACAATTAGACAGCAGAGAAGAATGTTTAATGGTTATGCAAATTGGTCTCATAATGTTTTTGCCTTCTGAAAATGTTATCTGTATTATGGAACTTGCTATGTTAAGGCTTATCTTCAGCAATCATTGACCATTGCATTAGATGCTATGAAAATTTTGATGACCCAGTTGTAGAACTTAGGCAATACATAGTAATGATGATAATTTAGGATTTTTTTTGGCTCAATTATATACCTTGATTGTGCATATTATGACATTGTATCTCTCATCCTTAATTATAGTAATTTACAAATTTTTTTGTTCAATTATTTATTCCATGGTCCTGCATATTATCACATTTTACTATCATCCTTGCAGTGAATCAGGGCTTACACAGGTATCCATACAGTGGAACTTTGAAGGGTTCCTCACCTTCTTGCAGTTTATCCATGGCTCCCAGCTATATATAACATCCAACGATTTTCTTCAAATTCTGGAGGCATGTTTACATACTCCTTGTGGATCAGAAATTTTTCATTCAAATACTGAAAAGGCTGGTTATTCATTTGCTGTATTCATCATTTTGGATGTCTGGAGGAAACATACCATTAGCTCCTTAAAACTTGAGCTTTAATGATCCATGAAGGTTTGTAGGTTCCATTCGAGGATTTGAAATATAATACTCTAATTATTTTCCTTTTGTTTATGTAGACTTCTCTATATTTCGGTGTTGAGAGGCTTCTGGTAGAATGTGAGTCATGGTTTCATAAGATGACATATGCAAAAGGGCTACAAATTCCCCTGAATTTAGTAATTGAAGTATGGAATTTTGGCTTAGAGCATGGTAAGTATTGAATTGTAAATTTTGTGCGTAAATGATGGCATCTAAACATTCCACAAAATTATGATGCTGACATGTGCAAATGCTCAAATGATCTTAACGTAAATTTTGACTGATCTGCATTTTCAGGTGTTGGATTTGTTCCAGAACTCTGCAAGGGCTATCTTGCTAGGAACTTTGTAGGTACAAGATGTGTTTAACCATGATTTTATCTTGGTTTATTCTTTCTTGTGCTATTTGTATGTTCTACTTAACTTTATATAATCAATGTTTCAAAAACTAGACCGGAGATCAAACTGTTAAGATTATCTGGTCATTGATTCAACCAATCAAACCCGTCCAACTGGTTAACTTGAGAAATAAAAGCATAGCCCTAATTTAGAGTTAATATTTATAAATCATTTTATATGGGTTTGCTAAATATATTAAAAATAATAACAAATCTACTAGTTCAATTGTCAACTTAAAAAATAATGTGATGATATAATTTATTCTGTAACAAATATTTTAATTAAGGATAAATTCTATGTATATAATATTTTCAGTAATGAAATTATTAAGAATTTTATAAAATTTATATGTAATATAATCAAAAAATTCAAAAGAAAGCACAAACTCGTATTAGGGTAGATTCAAACCCGCAGTCTTGAAAAATGGTTAAACATCTAACCATGAGGCTAATAACCCAGTTTGTTATATTTGTGTTGCTTGCAAATTTATAACGGTTTTTACCATTCATATAACGTGTATTTTTCTTTCCAACAAGACCAGATTTATGGCTGGGTTCTGGTTAACCAGTTGAGCCATCCGGTCTGATTTTAAAAACATAGTATATAATTAACCATTTTGTAGATATGTTTTCCTTGGAGATTTTGGAGACTGCTTATTTAATTCTTGTATATTGTTGGACAGCAGTCTAATACCGATTTATCATGTCTTACTGTTGCACCCAGTTTTCCATACTTCCATGTTTTTAAATAGCTGATAGCCTACTACTATCAAACTCTCAGCATTCCTGTCTCTTCAAGTTGAATTATAGATACAATAGTTTTATTAAAGCAGCAATCAACTTATTGATATTGGAAGATCATAAAATTTTTCCAATGTCTCATTTCGAGGTCCCAATAGGTACAGGAAGAAGCCGCACCAAATACATATTTTTTCTATCAACCTTTTCCAGTGTTTCATTTTGTCATTTCAAGTGAATTTGACAATCTTCCAGTATAGGCTTTTAATTTGACGGGTAACATTGATGAACCTACTATGAACCCTATAAACTTAGTAGAGGAGAGCATATTAATAAAATAATCTTAAATCTTTGTGTAGTTTGAGATTCAGAAGTGAAGGAAATCATTTTGTCTACTAATAGTTGGAAAATTGGCTTGTATTATTTTGACGGGTATTGAACTGCCAATATAAGAAAAGGATTATTTAATACTTTGCATTTAGGTTTTATATATTGTCCCAATACTAATTAACAATTTGACTTTTGTGATAATAAGATAACGGGCAACTATCATAAAGGAACTGATTAAGGGAGTGTTTGAGAGAACTTTTGCTTATTTAAAAGTAATTCTTATAGAGATTATTTTGAAGTTAGTGAAAAGCTAAAGTATGAAGTGTTTGGAAATATAAGTCAAGAGCTAATACAAGGTAAAGTTGGAGTGTTTGATGAATAATTGCTTCCAAGCTTAATTTTTAATTAAATGACAATAATATCCTTAAACTATATAAATTAATCCTTTTTAATTATCCAAATATAATTTTGATACACTTTTTTTTATATAATTATTATTATATTTTAAAGATTATATCAAAATTATTTTTTTATAATGAAAAATATATAAAATTAATAAAAATAAAAATAAAAATAAAAAAATGACAAAATTTATATTAATACATAAAATATGTATAAAAAAATTCTAGAAATACAAATTATATAAAAATATAAAATATCATTTAAAAAATAAATATTGCAAAAGTGTGATGACAATTATGTAAAATGATTAGTTTATTAAGGTCTAAAATGTGGTGGCAATTATGTAAAATGATAAATTTATTAAGTACATAATGTCAACTTTTAATTTTAGACCATAAATAAAAAAACAGAAGCAAGAAAAACATCAAATTCTTGCTTCCAGCTTTTGAGTAAAAGTTATAGAAGTTGAAGCAGAAGTTGACATTCACAAACACTCAAAGTGCTTCCATATAGCTATAATCTAAGAAGCTCTTAGTAAAAGCTCTACCAAACACTCCCTAAGAGAGCCAACCTAGGCCTTAGCACACTTGGAGCTAACATTAATGGTTCCATTATAAAAAAAAGTGCATATTAATGACAAAACAATTTTGTCACTAAAGTTAATAATTTGTCACTATAAGCTTCGGTTGCTTTGGAGGCAATAATTTTGGTACTAGATTAATTGGTCTAAGTCTCATAGTTAAAATTATTAGTAATAGTAAATTAATTGATCCCTCAACAATTGTGACGCCAGTGACAACTTTTTTCATTATTAATTGACAATCTATTTTAAAATATCACCACTAAATGTTACATTTGTGATAAAATTTTATTATAAAAGATTTTTTGTCATACATATAATTATTATCTGCACTTTATCACCAAAATACTTTTAGTGACAACTATTTGATACTAGTTGTAAGTTGTGACTAAAACTTCATGTTATAGTGGTCCAGCATTGAATGAAGATGAATTCAAGGTCGGCCAATAAAGTCTTTTGAATCCTCATATTGGTGTTTGGTTAAGCAGTCAAGTGCTTATCCATTCTTGATATTTCATCCAATATCTTAAAGCATGTAATAGATAATTCCTTATTTTATTTGGTTTGAATTTGAACACGTTTCTTATTTTATTTTCTTCCAAAAATATGTCTGTTAATTGGTTAGTTCGTGAATCATGATAAAGAGTAATCTGGATTTTTTTTAGGCATGGATTACATCATCGAGCTCATTTCCTGATATTCCTTATGATCTATTACATTCCTGTATTGAACATCCTCTGCTGACTTTGGATAGGTTGGTTATTGTCTTCTATAGATTGAGTTGTGGAACTAGATGAACTAATTTCTAGTTGCCACTTATATTTAGTGAGAGGCAACTATGCGAGACATTAATAAACTGGATTTCTACAAACAGAACATCCTGGAAAGGCTCATCAAGTAATTATCACTTCGACATTCTTAAGAAGGTAAAAGATTTAAGTTTCCTTCACATATCATGGAAAAGAAATCTGCTATCACCAAAGTTTCAGAAATTCTTTGCTAGATGCAGATGCTTCTATTTTCGTAACATATGATTCATAATAGTCGACAAGTTAAATTGTTTGTGAAGGAGCTGCTTTCTTCTTTTGCTAAATGATCTTATCTCTTTCCTGACCAGGTGAAGATCTGCCTTCTGCCATTAGAGTTCATTGCAGGTAGTTCTTAACTTGGTTTAACTGTTGTGAAAGTAGGTTTTTTGATTTTGTTCGAACTGTCATTTAGAACTAGCTTGGGTGGTGTTCCTGTGAGGTGTGTTCCTGTAGGTTTGGGAAAAGACTTATCACAGCTTGGTGTAGAGGGCATTGGTACTTTTCTGGATCTGTTGAAAGATTGCTCCTCAAGCATACTTCGTGCTGTTGAAGGTGATGAGTTGGATGATTTGAGAATTCGAGTGACGGAATATACTGAGGTTATTTTTCTGTTATTTATTTAATAGATTAAATGATTAAAAGATGTTTTTTCTTGTTGATCTTTCTTCAAGAATCTGACTTTAAAAACAATTTATTTTTCTATGCTTGTTTGGGCAGTCCAAATAGGTAATTAATTGTATGCCTGGTTGAAGCCAATTTTGCTTGCTGATTTAAAATTCACATAACAACCTGTCATTTCATTGGAATCTGTTATTTTAATGGAAAGGATGAAGAAAAATGGATTTTTTTTTTGGTCAAGAAGTAAGAAACTTGAAATTGTTTTTTCATCCTCAATAGACTATTTAGGGGCCTGTTTACCTTAAGGATGAAAAGTGGACAGAAAGGGATTCATATATGAATATTTGGAGGGAGGAGATGATGAGGAATCAACATCCATGCAAGTCAAATCTGTTTAACTAGTGAAGAGAAACAAAAAAAAAAGGAAAGGAGAAAATTTTGTAAAATAACCTCATTCTCTGTCTTCTGTCTTTCTCTGCACTGATTTAGCACAACACCACTCCATTCTAATTGCCTCCTTGACAAAGATGAATGACGACGTTGTTGATCTCTCCATCGTTTCCTTCTCCCAATTCAAATCCCGATATTCTCCTGCACCTGCATCTTCTTCTCAATAGAACTTGTTTGCAGCAGGAGCTCTTTGCCAAATCACTCCAGTCGCCTTCGGGAGGACGTCACACACTTGTACTTCTGCCAGTTTGTCTTCTCAATGATACTAGCAACCTCAAAGATCCAATATGGGCAAGACTTATGTTGTCCTTTATGGCTCTCTTTCAATGTCCATCACCTCATCACCAAGTTACTCTACCCTAACTGTCTAACATGAGGTTCTCTATGGAGCCGTTGGCAGAGATTCCTGAAGATGACCATTTGCCTAACACTTGCATTGTTGTATGCATCTTCATCATCTGCATGCCTTAGTGCTTGGGGCAAAAATAAGATTTCAAGTGGAATTAGCGGAAGATTTTGTCTTCTACCTATTTTAGGGTGGTTGGATTTTGGAGAAAAATCAAATCTGCAGAATGAGATTGATGCCCTTCCCTCCTGAATTTTTGTACAGGTAAATAGTGGATGGAAGCCCATTCTTACCTTGACCTTGTGCCCATCTATAGAAGTAATTCCATCCTTCAGAGTAACAAAGGTTTAGTTCTACATCCCCATCATGACAAATTGAGTACATTTAGAAATTTTGGATGCAACTTGTGAAATAGTTTGATACTCCACCCATTTCATGAAGTTTTCAACCTAGTTTAGCAGTGATATCCAATATTCAGTGATCCCTTCCCTAAACTCATTCATGTTTCTGCAAATCTTATCAAAGGGTTTGCACCGATTTTTTTTTTTCTTTGACAAAACGTTATAAATAAGTCAAATCTTCAAATAGCTCATTGTGGCTTCAGAAAATCCAACAGCTACTACTATCTTGCTTATACAAAAAAAAAAACAAAATACAAGTAATTAGTAGCACAAAGTTTCAAATTTTAATTTTTGATTTAGTTACTATTTATGGGGATTGTATTTGTGCTTCAAATTTTGTTTTGTGGCAATTGGCACGAGTGAAAATTTTCATTTAGTTTGTACATGCAAGATGGTGCAAAATCTTTAGTTTGTGAGTATATCCTTCATCACAAGCTTATCCTTCATTTGTGACTGTGTCCATAAGCAAATCCCTTGCTTGCATCATCATTCGTGAGGTCATCCTTTGTCCCGCGACTGAGCTAGTAGGAAAGAAAGCATGAGGTAGGGGTTTGAATCTCACTTGTGTCAAAAGAAAAAAAAATTCTAACCAATGCATATGTTGGGGGGTAGCGGTCAATCAAGTCAAGTACTCCACACATACATGAAGAGGGAGTGCCATCCACATATAAAAGGAGTATTAACAACAAATGTATAAATTGGTCCGACTCCTAAAAGGGTACTCTATTAAGAATATGCAAAATAAAATATATGAAAATTCTGTTTATTTAGTCCTACTACAATAAATGTTGATTGTTAGTTTTATAAACAATCATGGACAAGGCACTTCTCAAAGAAAATGTCAAGAGTGTCTCTGTCATCAACACAAATGAAATCTTTGTATGAGAAAGTACCTGTATGATCTTTGTTCTTTTATGCATCTTCTTTAAAAATACTAGTCCTGTTGTAAGTTGTATGCCTAATCAGCTTAATAAAATGTTTAATCTCTGAAGTTCAACGTTGTTAAGCCTGGTTTTCTAATCAGCAATGGAAAATAAGACTCTGTACGGGTAGTATCTATCTTCTAATTTATTATGGCTTTTAACATGCAATCATGCTCTTGTGTTGTCAATTTACTTTACCACAAAGTGAATTTGGTATTGTTTAGTAGTGATTTGGAAAGGCACAAAATTCCTAATTTACTTTTTACCATCCAGAAAATTGTTCTTTCTGGCTGCATTAACATAACAGCTGCTTCAATTCTTCTGGCGCTGTTTCCATCTGATTTGGACATGACATCCAAGAAAAGAATAATGCATGCTTTTACAGAGGCTGATAGTGGCAGAATGAACAACAATGTGAGGCTAGAGAAGCCAATAAGATTATTTACCTTTAGTAGTGTACATGAGGTGGATATTTCTAAGTGCCCAAAGTTGCACATTGTTGCCACAATTAAATGTTTAGCTTTGGCATTTCCATCACTGAGTATTCTGAGGGCCTCTCACTGTTCACAATTTAAAATGGAAGATTTATATTTTTTGATACAAAACATTCCTAAACTCACTGAAGCTGACATTTCTGTTGATGTGAGTCCTCTTTTACCTGCAAAAGTATATATTGCATCTACAAACATCGAAGAATATCGTGTTTCCAATACCAGTTCATATGCAATGCTAGGAGATAAATCATTGTTCAGTGTTGCTAGGCCCACATTGGAAAATCCAATTATGTCAAATATCTCAAAACTCACACTCGAGGGACGACGTGATATTACTGGTAAGACTGCAACATCCTTTTGTCAAATATCTTAAACCATAGCTCTTAGTGAACACGCTGTTCTTCACTTATTATTCTCTATTTACCTCTCAATAAGATAGTACTATGGAGATGATATATTTAGTTCATCGCTCACAATGTACTTATCTAGTACTAGAAAGCATGTTTTTTTAAAAAATTTATTGTTATATTCTATCAGTTAATTTTACCATTCAAAATTGGGTAATTATAATTTCTTGTTCATTTATTTCCAGATGCAGACTTGTTGAAGATATCTGCTCTCTGTGGTTCTTTATCTTACTTAAACATCAAAGGTTGCACTGCGGTAACAGATATGGGGATATCAACACTTGTAAGCAAGTGTCCGAAAATCCAATCTCTTTTTCTATCATATACATCCTTTGGAAGAAATTCAATTGAGGTGCTTTGTTCAGACTGCTTACTGATTCAGAAATTTACGGAAGTGAATGATCACAAATATTCAAAGACGATTGCCTATAGGCTCCATCAGCTTCATATTGATGGTTGTAAAGGTATTGAAATTCACTCTTCTAATTCAACATCCACAAGATGAAACCATAGGCATTTTAACTTGAACTTGAACATTACTAGAACTATGATGCAACAACAATCAACCCTTTATCCCACTAAGTGGGGTTGCTATATGGACTCCTACATCATTGGACTTGATCCCCTAACATTATTATAATTTTGATGTTGGAGGGAAACTATTGATTATTCATTTTGTAAACAAGTACTGGATTTGGCTTTTCAAAATTGCTTTGGATTCATAATTCTTTTTTTGGCTTTACATGACTTATCTATACAAGGATAGCTATGGTAAGTTGACGTTCTGGTGCAGGTGTGGACCGAGATTCTCTCTCACAACTGATGCGCTGTTCATACATGTTAAAGGGACTGATATTAAGGGAAACTGCTATTAATGATGATGCTCTTTACAATTTTTCAGGTTCCTTCCTTGAAAGTCTTGATGTTTCTGAGACTGTGGTAATTACCTTTTTAACTCAACAAATTTCTTTTTATAGTAATATTGTGTATCTAGATTAATAATTCTCTTTTGTTAATTTGTCTGATTCTCAGTGAGTTTATAAACTGTTTCCCTTGTGGACCATGCTTTATCATTCCTCTCATTGCATCCTATCGTGCTAATCTAAACTAGGTCTGTGTTCAAATAGGCATGCATGAAAACTAGCTATAAGTAAGTTTTTTTATTCTTTATTTTTCCAAATCATATGGCCAAAACTTAGTTTGCTAAAACGCATAAAGCCTTAACCAGCTGCTGTATCCTCTGATATTGAATTGTTTGATGTGTGAGTTTTAGAATTGATAAAAATTTTGGGGTTACAACCTTAAAGGCGAAGTGTGCAACCTCAAGTGGTTTACTTTTGTTAGACAATATATGAAACCTAGTCTAGGATTTACCTTAGTCTGATGTCTATGTTTAGAGCTAGGTGAAGGGGAACATGCCTCTGCTCATAGACTGAATGCCAAATCACTGCAATTTGAAGTCAGAAGTTGGAACTATGTGAAGGGCAGCATGCATCTGCTGACAACTTGACTACCAAGCCACTACGCGGAGTTTTGGTGAATGTGATCATCAGTCCTACCAACCTCAGCTTGTGATTCAATAGTTTGCCGACAACTGTGCCTCACCCAGATGCAAGAACAACCAGTATCAACATCTGCTCCTGATTTGACTGCTTATGTACTCCAACTCTCATTAGAGTTTTTCAGATCATGGTGGCAAAAGGCGAATACGCTCGCCCCAGCGCCCCCGCCAACCCGAGAGTTTTTCATATCATGATCAAAGGGATTGTCGCCTGCTCATTTTGTTAGCTTAGATTTTACTCCGCCTGTATGTGAATATCATGCTTTCTTTCATTATTTTCACACCTATTTTTTTTTTTTTATCTTAGATGTGTTTTTCTAGTTTAATATCTAGAATTGGGTCACTTTTTTTTTTTAGTTTTTCAAGCCGAGCATATATAAGATCTATGCTCTAGCTTAAGGGTGAGTGGTAGATAATATAGAAAAACTAATGTAAGGTTACCTAGTCTTGTTCCTAGGTTTAGATGGAATTTGCTATTTGGATAAATTTAATCATACTCGAGGATTATAATTACGAGTTATAGTTCCATACAATAATCATACTTATAGTCTCTCCTTTCCCAATATTCTACAACTTGTATATGACAGGCCAGCTTGAGATAGGTTGCCTTTGTTCTAGCTTTTGATTTATTTGAGCTTGGAATATTCAGGTTTCTTTGGAAGCTTTGTCATTGATAATTAGGAGAAACCCAGATATTCGATGCTTGAAAGCAACTGGTTGTACAAATCTGAATCAGTGTGTTGGAGAGAATCTGGTGTTAACAAGCTATAATGACATAAGAGATCACTTCTTTGAAGTCACTCGTCATTGCATTCTGGAAGAAATAGCATTAGGATGGGGATTTTCTTCCTTATCAGTGGAAGAGCTGTTACACCTTAATTGCTTAAGGGGCATAACTATTGGTCTTGGTGCATCACCAGGCCATCATATGCTGAATGCACTTCCCAAAATTTGCCCCATGTTGCAGTCTGTTATCCTCATTTTTCAGGTAAAACTTAATACTGTGTTATTTAATGTCACTTGATGCCTTTTCAATATTTTTTGTTTTTCTTTTATGCAGGTAATTTCTGACAGTATTTTAAGAAGTTTTGGGGAATCATTAAAAAACCTAAGGGTATTACATCTATGTTGCTGTCTTGGTGATTTGACTTCCTTCACTTTTATGTCCGGAATGCATCTTCTGAGGATATTAAGGTTAGAGAGGGTAACCCCATGGATGACAAATGAGGATTTGTCTGTCCTTACTCAGAACTGTCCACTTGTGTTGGAGTTTTCATTGACGGGGTGTAAACTTCTTGATTCAGGTGTTGTACCACAGGTGCTTGTGTATTTTCGAAATATGCATAATGTGTACTAATCGCTTTATTGTTCCAAAACTTTCACATATTTTCAGCCTCACAAAAAATCATTGCAGATGGATGGCCAGGCCTGACATTTATCCATTTGGAGGTTTGCATGCTATTCGTACTCTTGCCTGGTGCTACTGCTAATCTGCTGTCGATTATATTTATCAGCAGACGAAAATCATTATGGAATGCTTAAGGAATTTATCTTTAAATGAAGTAGCGTTTCAAGCTGTAGCATTTCTATTATCAAAATTCAGGAAGGCTAGATGCAATTTTATGAATTTTGTAGTACAACTTCCCAGCATTTGTTGCCCTCTGCCTGCCGAGATTTGCTTTTATCTTTACTTATCAGTTTATATATATATATATATATATATACACATATACCTAAAAGCTTATGAAATTCAGGAATGTGGACAAATTACTTCGAGTGGGGTTTCTTCTCTTTTCAATTGTAAGGCTATTGAGGATTTATTGCTGCGGCACAATGTGAGTGCTTAGTTAATGCTTCTATTCAACCTACACCATAATGCTCCATTAAATATTAAATTCAAAGTCCTTATCAGTTCTCATTCTTTGTTTTCTTATTATTTTTTCTCTACCAAATTTTTTTGTTAATCTGGGACGTTTAGAACTTATCACAGGGAAAAGAGATTGTGAATAGGACTAGAATTACTCTGCAATTGAAAATTTGTCTCTCTCATCGTTATTATTTCATGATCACAGGGAAAAGGTATTGGAAGAAAATTCATACACGATGCTACTTCTTCTGTAAGTTATCTTCCCTCTCCAAAGCCATTTGTCTATGACTTTGACGACTGATAACGCAATAATGGTGTTTCCTCATCAATCTAGTTGCCACTCTTACGGAAACTAGCATTGGATCTCTGCGATGCTTGTGAAGGAGGTTTTGACAGTCCACGAGTAAGGGGTCTCGGTTATCAAGTTTATGACTCGCGCTTAAAACTTTATTCTCAACTCTATTCTCAACTCTATTCTTCATTTCAGCATGCTGAAAGGTGCTTCCTTAGTGCGGTGATGATAAGTCGCTGCAAGTCCCAGAAATGCGCATTCGAGTCTCTTGCGGTCGGGTGTTGTCGGTCAGTGCACAAGGACACCATCGTTCTTGAATGGAACTGCAAGGATGCAAGAACATCAGTGGTGAAGGAGAGGATCTAGGGGACAAAACTATATCCTTGCATGACATTGCGTGTTGTTCATTAGATTTAACATTTCATTGCTTAAATTTTGTTTCTATGGTCCCTATGTATGATAGACGGCTTTCCATCTGATTCATAGTAAATTTAGAGTATAGTTTATGGATATGCAAACGTCGATCTTTAAAATATTTATTTTTAATGAAATTGGAACTCTGATATTGCCCTTAAAGTGTCCGTGGTGAACATATTTGTAACAATTTTTAGATTATTCATGCGATTGCACACTCTAAAACAGCTTGATTATAAATAATCAAATCCGACCAATTTAAATTGGGTATCATGACCGGCCGCAGCCACCTGAAGTAGACACAGGAGGGAGGCTGGTGTTGGTCTTGGGATGGATTGGCGGGTATTAGAGGTGAGCATATTCATCTTTTGTTATTAGGAGGGAGGCTGGTGTTTTAAGATGTCAAGTTGTTGTTGGCGCAGCGGGCTGACAAGAGGGGAGGGGTGAATTGTTTGAAAAAAAAAAGAAAAAGATATCCTCCTCGATCTTTCAACTCTAGGAATGCGATAATAATAAAATAATAGAAAATAATAGAACTAAAGAAGACTCAGGGATTTGACTTGATTACAACATAGGTGGTTGTTAATCTAAGGCGGTTGCAAGAGCTCAGTAAGAATCTCCTTCTCTAAAGGCGGAGAAGCCTTTTACAGATTATGAAAGCTTAATCGTTGCTAGGAATTGAGTACAAGAGTTGTTTTTCTATTTCCTAACTCCAGGGGTATTTTTATAGCTCTTGGAAATTCTGTCCACATCGTTGATGGTGCCTCCTAAGGGGTGGAGGGCGCCTTTAAGGTAAGATGAGTGGATAAACCTTTATCCACTCGCAAACGGTTACAGAGATTGGGTCGAGGGCACCCTCAATGGCATTGAGGGCGCCTCGGACCTTATGGAGGGCGCTCTCAAGGCATGGAGGGTGCCCTCCCGCATTTAGGTAGCGGAGGCGCCTTCAACACTGCGTTGAGGGCGCTTTTAGCTTGTTTTCCAGCTCCTTTTTCAGATGCTCCCTCTTCATCGCTGCTTTCCTTTGATGATCCTCCCCCTTCATCTATGCTTATCTCTGAGCTAATCTCATCTTCTTCTTGACAGATTGCCGTTAGAGCCAGTCCGGCGTATGCTTCAACTTCAGATTTGGAGGACGGCGAATCATCCCACGTGACTTTGAGGTTATGTTTGGGCCGAGCTGGTTTTTTGTGCTTGTCTTTTTCCTTCAACTTTAGGCAGTCATCCTTGATGTGCCCTTCTTTGTTGCAGTTGTAGCATCGGACAATTCTTTTGTTTCGATGATGCCTTCTTGATTGCGATTTAAACTTATTAGACTTAAGAAATTTATTGAATTTTTTTACCAGTAGAGCTGTTTCGTCTTCATCGATGGATGTCTCAGACTCTTGATCTTCCGTCCTTGCCTTTAGGGCGATGTTGAGGTTTATCTTTTCTATGTCTTTTGAATTTGTAATTCGAGATTCGTGAAGTTCGAAAGTAGAAAATAGATTTTTCTAATGTACTTACCTCAAAGTCCTTAGAGATGACCCTAAAGTTCTTAGAGATGTAGTATGCATCTACTAAAGACGCTCATTCTGAAATTCGCGGGAAGACGTTGAGCACATACCGGATTGAATATCAGTTTGTTACCGATTTTTCGAGATTGTTTAGCTGAGTTATCAGCTCCTTGATTCGTGGTTGAAGTTGCGCTACCTTTTCTCCATTGTTCA
>JBBMJZ010387424.1:0-15074 GCA_037833815.1 Zingiber zerumbet | reverse complement strand
TTAGAGAGCAACTTCAGTGTCTACATCTTATGTATAAGTTTAACTAGGGAATGCATTACTGGTATAAACCATCTTCCATGTAATTTTTAAAGCAGCGGATCTATTTTTTTTTAAAGCATTTAATGAGATTAAGTTAGGTTCAATTTGAGTCATATAAATATAATGGTTTCTTGTACAATATTTGTATTTTAGTTTTATTAGAATACAATCTTTAGAGGGTAACAAAGCTATCTTGATCCTTGTTTGTGTGATGCTCTGGCAATGAAAAGTATGTGTTCATACATGGATGAGTGAGTCGATAAGATTCATGGAGTATCGAAGCCGTTGGACTTGAAGCATCAGTGATCAACGTCTAGAGATTAGTTTCTTAGTTTCTGACTGTGTATAAGTTATGTTTTAAATTTATATGATAGGTAAATCAAGAGAAAATATCGTCTACTTCCAGAATTAATCACATGAATTATCAAAAATAAATAAATAAAATCATAAGAAATCATTCAAATAATTTCACCACCACAACATGTTCACAAATCTAATCTCACCCGGCATTTCCAAAACTTTTGCTACATTATTTGGTGAACTTGCCAACACTTACCAACCCCAAAACGAATCACCTTAGTCGGTAAATAATTCTTCTTCTTCTGCTTCTTCTCTATTGTCTATTCATCTTTAAAAGGAAACCAATCCTCTGTTCTTTCCACCGACCACGGTGTTCCTTCCTCATCTACTAAATCCAACAAATCCTGTCTCAATTCTCCGATTCACTATCTCTTCTCTCATATATTTTGTGATTCTCTAATTAAATAAGGAAATCGACAATATTTTCACTTTCCTTTGTGGTCATGAATCGCTGAATGTATTTTACCATTCATGCAATAAAATCTGCAATAATTCAATTTCTATAATTTAATGATTTTATATTTAGGTTTCTAATTTCAACGATACATCGAATTCAAAATTGACGGACTGTGTCGTTGGACTCCTCTGCCTCCTCCTTCACTATAAAAGGCAGCGAAACAGGGGAAAACAGGGATCGAGTTGTTTACTAGAAAGAGAGCATGAGGAGTCCAAACCAACTCCGCTGTGGTTTCTTCCTCTTGCTGCTTGTCCTTTTCCTTTCTCCGGCGGACGGTTTTGGCGGTGGCGTCGACTGCGACGGCGGGCAGTGGAAGGTTCTGCGACCGAACATCGGCGTGTCGGCCATGCACATGCAGCTCCTGCCCAACGACCGCGTCGTCATCTTCGACCGCACCAACTCTGGCCCCTCCAACCTCTCCCTCCCCGGCTGCCGCTTTCTCGACGGCTCCAATAGGAAGGCCCTCCGCCGCGACTGCACCGCCCACTCCGTCGAGTACGACGTCGCCGCCGACTCCTTCCGCCCGCTCACTGTCCTCACCGACACCTGGTGCTCTTCCGGCTCGCTCGTCCCCGACGGCTCCCTCCTCCAGACCGGCGGGTACAATAGCGGCGAGCGCGCCGCCCGCTCCTTCCACCCCTGTGACGACTATACCTGCGACTGGGAGGAGCATCCCAAGGTCCTCGCCGTCCGGAGGTGGTACGCCTCCAACCAAGTCCTCCCCGACGGCCGCTCCATCGTCGTCGGTGGCCGCCGCCAGTTCAACTACGAGTTTTTCCCCAAGCAAAGCAAGTCCGACTCCGCCGCCGTTTTCTTCCGGTTCCTAGTCGAGACCAAGGACGCCGTCGAGGACAACCTCTACCCTTTTGTGCATCTTAACATCGACGGAAACCTCTTTGTCTTCGCCAACAACCGCGCTGTTCTTCTCGACTACGTCAAGAACAGAGTAGTCCGGAAGTACCCGCCCATTCCCGGCGGCGAGCCGAGGAACTACCCGAGCTCCGGTTCGTCGGTTCTTCTGCCGTTAGCACCGACGCCGACGGAGGCGGAGGTCCTCGTGTGCGGCGGAGCGCCGCTGGGAGCGTACCTCTACGCCAAGATGAGGCGGAAATTTCGCCGGTCGCTGGACACGTGTGGGCGCATCAAGATCACCGACAAGGCGGCGGAGTGGAACATGGAGGTCATGCCGGGGCCGAGGGTCATGGGCGACATGGTGCTGCTCCCCTCCGGCGATGTTCTGCTAGTTAATGGCGCTGCGGCTGGCACGTCAGGGTGGGAGCTCGCGCGGAGTCCAGTGCTGACGCCCGCTGTGTACCGCCCCGGGTCGCCGGCCGGGGAGAGATTCGAGGAGCAGAGAGCAGCGTCCACAGCGCGTCTCTACCACTCCTCCGCCGTGCTCCTCCGCGACGGCAGCGTGCTCGTCGGCGGGAGCAACCCGCACGTGAACTACAGCTTCTACGGCGTCGAGTTCCCTACCGAGCTCAGCCTGGACGTCTTCTCGCCAGGCTACTTGAGCGCTGGGAACGCGGAATTTCGTCCTCGCATCACTCCGCCGGCGTCGTCGCCCGTCCGGCTCAGCTACGGCGAGCGGTTCACGTTGGAGTACGAGGTGGCCACGCCGATCGACGAAGTAAAGGTGACGATGATGGCGCCAGCGTTCACGACGCACTCATTCTCGATGAACCAGAGGGCTCTCTTCCTGGAGACGGCGGACAAGGAGGGCGGCAACTGTGGCCGGCAGGTGGAAGCGGTGGCGCCGGCGTCCGGGACGTTGGCGCCGCCGGGATTTTACATGGTGTTTGTTGTCAACGGACACGTACCGAGCGAAGGAATTTGGGCTCACATTAGTTGAAGCTTTTCCGTCTTAAATAGAATTAAATCATTAAATAGAATTAAATGGCTCAATTATTTGAATTTATGATTTTTCTAATTTTTATGAATAAAGTAGATATTAATTGTAGGGCGATAATTTGACTTAATATCATTTCGGAAATAATATTTATTTTGATATTAAAATATATTTTCAAAAATGTTAAAACTTTGGTCCATTTTAGAAAAAAGAGGGGCCTTAGTATTAAAATGCCCTCATTAAATAACGATAGAGTCCGTGCCGGCCACATACTGCCATTTCTGATACTCTGATCGCGTCTCCAGCTCTCCCGCTCGAAGATACCACGGCCGGCGGTAGCGATCTAAGTCACCGGAGGAACTTCCAGTGCGGCCGGAGCTGGCCAAATGCTCGGCCTACTCGTAGTGCGGGTGAATCGAGGCGTCACCCCCTATGTCATCCTCAAGATGGAGAAACAGGTTCTTCTTCTTCTTCTTCGCAAGGTTCCTGAAGACAGTTCCTCGTGCAAGGGTTTTTCATCATTTCTTTTTTCTTCGAAATTGGGGGTAATTTTTAAGTTTGGGAGCTGAAAGGTGTCCTTGCCGTTCTAGAAGACTAGATCTAGGGCATAGTCAACTCGTTCTTGCATCGACGTGGGATTTAGTGATCTATTCTGCATGTTTTACAAGGTAGATGGCCCAAAGCTCTTGTGCCTTTGCCAAGCTCCATCTGCTCCCTGCTTCCTAGATCATTCGCCGTGTTCTAGTGTGACAACATCTGACGGCTGGAATAAAGTTTCGACAACTTTATTTTTCAATCTATTAGGTCTTTGACTTCATTCTGTGAATTTCGGTGAAGTTTGGATCATGATTGACTCATTGTAGACAATGCACTTCGTAGATCAGTCTCACTATATGACATAGGACCTGGAAATTAAGGAGCCTAATAACTTTGGAGTATGATATGTGTGTAAATCCCAGATCCTTGGTCTTTAAAACATAATAAAAGTTGTATTTTTCGATCTTGTCTTCTTCATTGATTTTGTCCTTTTCTTGTTTGGGTTCTCTAGGCTTCTCGCTTGTGCAACATGATCTATAAGTTTGAGATTGCACTTAGGTTCTGTAAACATCTTTAGCTAGTATGTATTGATCCTCGAAAGGTTTATTGACGCTTCATTCGGTGTATTGCTGATATTGATCATCTATAAATTCTCACCTGATAGTGAAAATGTATTGCTTAGTTAATGTATTAAGAGAGTGACTAGAAGTCCTCTAGTGTGGTGGTTGAGGTATGAGGTATTGGCACATCCGAGCATGCCTTCCCTCATGCCTTGGCCACCTACACTAATGGCTAATAGCCATCCATGATTTATCTTTGCCGTATTGGCCTAGGGAAGGGTTGGCAGGAGAGCTGGAGGCGAGCAAATCGTTTTTTGCCACATAAGAGAGCGATTAGAAGCTCGACAATGAATCCTTTGCAAGTTATGAACATAGCTAACAAGGTGCACTTTCCTTGCCACGCTTGAAACTTCTTGAAGTTTTTTTTTTGGCATTGTATAGCGATTAGCGATTCATTATAAAAAAAACTATGGCATAACCTTCATCTGCTCTTGACTATATAAGGTTAATTAGACTTAATTAGACTAGTCTTAATGTCTCCCGAACTTGAGTTTTAGCTGACTGATAATAAATTCTGCTTCTACTTCATGGTTGTTGTTTGCGAAATTTATGGTCCTGATGTATCCATAGCTTATATATACTATAGATGCATACAAATTCATTAGTGGATACTCAGCAGAGTATTCTTACAATGTTGATTTATGACAATTGCAGAAACTGAAGACTCGGGTGATAAAACATAATATTAATCCTGTTTGGAATGAGGATTTGACTCTTTCTGTTGGAAACCCTTCTGATCCAGTGAGACTCGTATGTTTCTTCGAAACTCATTGCAATTTATCAACTTCTGTATCACTAAGAAGAAATGACGTTTTTAAATGTATTTCGAATCATGCTCACTACCCCGTCTAAACTCCATATAAACATCTTTGTCTGATTTATGGTTACAAATGCAGGAAGTTTACGACAAGGATACCTTCAGTCGGGATGATCCCATGGGTGATGCCGAGTTCGACATAGCCCCACTTGTGGAAGTTGTTAGGATGAACCTACAAAATGTTCCAAATGGCCATGTAATAACGACACTAGTGCCATGCAGGAACAACTGCCTGGCTGAGGAGAGCCCTATATATTGGTCAGATGGTAAGGTGTACCAAGACATTGTCCTTCGACTTCGAAATGTCGAGTGTGGCGAAATTGAACTCCAGCTTGAATGGGTTAACATCGAAGGTTCTAAGAGTACTTGATATTCACGGTATCCTCATCGTTGGCATTTCTAGGATGAGCTATCTATATAATGTATGTACTAGTAAAATGAGATGATCTGTACTTAATGCCCTATAGTTAGGTAGATGAGTAGAGAGTTCTTATGCTGCTGCGTGAGGGTGTGGTCATGTTGATTTGGGTTATGAAATACCATGTTGGATCATCCTGTTGTACTATAAAGCAACTTGAATGTTGGAATTTGAAACTGCTGCTAAGTTGCAGTCTTGCAGATAAAAAGATGCACTAGTCAATACAAACTACATTAACTTCAGCAGCATTTGTTAACTAAGATTCAATGAAACATATGGCTCCTAAAGAGAAGCAGTGGCATAGGAACTGCATAAAACCGACCAAGAGCAAGAAGGAATGTGAGCTAGAAACTCAGTTCGAGCATTATATCACAAGAGCTAGTATACAAACCAAACATTGCATTTGCAATTATTATTATTATAATCATTCATGGAAAGAAAAGATAAGGATTTTAAAGAAACTAACTGGCTTTTGTTGTAAGCTCAATTGACATGCTCCACAACCAGCAAGTTATTTTTCATCAGCCCCTCCCCCACAATGGGGAGTTTGGGAGATAGTTGCCACTCTCCATCTACCAAGAACTTGATCTCGTACCTAAAGTCCAAACAGAGAAATGTCAAGATTATCATCATGGCTGAGAAAAAATGTTCTAAGGGGAAGATGGAATCATATACCGCCCAGGTCTAAGCTTCAGGGTAGCAGAAAATCTGGCATAATCACCACTATACTCTGGTGACATCTCCTCACCTTCAGTCCAACCATCGAATGAACCCATAACTTGGACACTCTGGAAACAAAAAGTAGCGACAATGGCGTGTAAACTTGCATCCTTACAAATTGGTGTATTAAGTGACAAAATCAAGGACGAGAGAATTTACAACTTTGTAACTATGGGATACTTGATTCAGAAGTATGTTTGAAAAGTAAATCTTTTGTTGATCTCCATGAATGTTAAAATTCTTCAGTACATTATTTCACTAAATGTCAACAGGGGTTTACCTCAGCCATGCCGATCCAGAATAAATCAACCTCCTCAAATTTCAGAGAGTCAACTTCCTTTATCTGCTCCATGACTTTTCCATGTACCACTATTTGCGAAAAACATAAGATATAACTGAAATATTATAAAAGAGAAGGAATTGAAACAACAGATTGCAGTAAATTTTACGTCAACATGACACATAGATTGATAAATCTTTTGAGTTTTCAGAAGGAATTGTGTCTCATAAGTAGGATGAAGTGTGTCATAAAACCATTTGTGGTGATTGTCAATTGTTTGTTTCACTAAAAGTCTGAAGCCTCAAATACCAAATTATTGTATGCAGTAGAAATGGTAGCTTCAAATATCCAAATAATTTGATCTGGTTTCACAAACATGAGATCCAAAAGAGCCATTGCATTATAAAACCATAATTGCACATATTCGTGGAGCTTCAAAGTATGCCCGAGCACCTAAAAGATACCTTATAAATCTATAAAATTTTCTCATTTGAGTAGTAAATGTTAGTATGAAATATAGCACGTAGCAGGAACATTTATAAATAGGATGGACAAGATTTGACATGATAATGCACAATAAAATTTTCTTTTACACATGCTTTGTTTCATTTGTTTTCCCTCTTCTGCTTGGTTATGTTTTTCTTTCTTTGTCAACTGAATTTATACAATAAATATGATGCTAAAACAAAATATTAGTATGCTTTAATGTTAAGGTTTAAGATAAATGAAACTCCATTAGAAAATGATCAAGTTTGGCTAATAATATTGAAAACTCAATTATGATCCAAGAAGATTTTGAAACTCTAAGTACCAATCAAATAAAAAAAAAGGGCAGCCCGGTACACGAAGCTCCCGCCATGCGGAGTCCCGGGGAAGGATCCATTGTACGCAGCCTTACCCTACTTTTTGCAAGAGGCCGTTTCCAGTCCAAGTACCAATCAAATACTAAATAGAATTAGAATAGAAGTCCATGTGCATACAATATGGGACAACCTTCTAATCTGGCAAGGAGGTGGGATTGGATATATTTTCCATTGATCTTCCTCGAGTCAAGTGGGATACCACTGTTAGCAATCTCTTCTGCTAGGCCAACCAAAGCCTGACCAGGAGAGAATTTAGATCACAAAACATTCTAACATGAGTAAACACAGATGAGTTCATATATGAATCGTTTAGGCACAGAAGATGCAGATTTGTAGCCCAAGACAGTGGATACAATGGTCATATAACAAAATCAATTCCACTTTTTTTAGATTACGCTCTTTTTTATCTTGTTCTTTTGCTAGTTAGTATCACATTTTACAGCTCTTTACCAAGTTACTTTAGCTGTTTAATTATTTGAAGAAGAGATATAAAAAAGATGAAAACTAGCCTGAAGCTCAACTTCCAAAACTGCAAGCTCATTTTTGTATTTGGACAAGGCATCCTCTTCAACAAGCAACTGCAACACCAATTCAAAAGCTACAAGTTACCAGAAAAAGATGCTGCAGCCATCTAGCTCCTAATTGAAATCATGAGAACATAGAAAAGATATTGTCAGGAAACAAGGAGTACAACTTAACAAATGCCCTGATCAATTAAATTATTGATTGGCCACTTTAGAATCTGACCCAATTGTTAAAATGACTATTATTAAACTATAAAATATAACTAATTGAGAAAGGTATATGAATGACATCTTATAATAATGCTCAATCAAGTAATCAACCGTCGAGAAAACAGAACCATTCAAACTAAGAGCAATCAAGATTCAAAATCATTCAGCACAATCACAAAGTAATAATACAAATCTACAACTATAAATATATCTTAAGTCCTTGACCCTGGAGAAATAATAACAAAAGGGTTGTTGACTTTTGGTCCATAGTGTGAACTGTTTGGTAAACCATGGAAGCACCAAGCATATTGTATCTGAATCATAAGAATCAATTAAAAAAAGGTTTAGAAATTGGGGTTCTCTTTTCCATAATCATACAAATAAGTTAAATAAATTTTTTTTTATTAAATGGAATCAAATTTTCATGGTTCCTTTAGGTTCCAATTCATATATGATAGCATATTAGTTCAAATCTTAATTGTCTTTCGTTGTAAGATGGGATTGTATGGTTCTAACAAGTATGATGTAAAATGCCTCAGGATATCTGAAAACATTTGCCTCAATATTCCAAGAATGAGATCTGGGAAGAACCTTGATGTTAACAGATTTATTTTCATGCATCAACAATTGCGTTATATGCATTAGAGATAGATAATCATATTGACATAACAGAACATGGGCAAGTTCTAGCGGGTCCAAAACCAAGCAACACTCAAAGACGCACACCCCTCACAGGGTCTAAATATACCTCCTTCAAATAGACAAATAGCAAAACAAACAATGGATCAAGCTATTATTGTTGATGATGTTCTTATAGTTAATAAACATTAAAGGTTGAAAGGATTTAATAGTTAGAGTCAAGTTTGTAAATAATTGAACATGATTCAGAAACCACAATGAAGCAAAAAAAAAAAGTTTCCTTAGAAGCTGTCAATCATGAAATGCAAAGCTAATTACCTCTCCTTAACAAATGATTGCAATAAGCCTTGGATTCATTTCATGAACTAAAATCACAATTCAAAATAATTAAACCGTCAACACCTCTCCTTAACAACTGATAGCAATAAGTCCTAGATTGATTTCACGGATGGCATCCATAATTCAGATATTCACCGAGTCAATAACTCAATATTGACCATGACTAGACACTTCACATTTTCCATAATTGTGTAAGGATGAAGCCAGCTGAGGAAAATATAAATATACACAAATTCCAAAGCTTCGATAAGTAGATGATTGTACAAAAAAAAAAAAAAAATAGTATGACCAATTCATCTAGACCTGTCTTTTGAGGACTCTGTTGTACTGATTAGCTTCACTGAGTTTCCGCAAAAGCTTTTTTCTTTCAGTGTCAAGTAGCAGTGCTTTCAACTGTCAATCAAAATACAATAAATCATAGTGACTTAACCATGCAGTTCTCAGTAAAGCATGATATATCAGAAAAATAATAGTTGCATGAGTTCAATAAAAGTGATACAAAACTCCACTAAGAAGTAGAATTTGTGTGGAATACACAAATTTGTTGTTCAAAGAACAAGATCAACAATGGCAAGCATGATGATGTTGCATGAATTTTAGTAAGAAAAATGAATACATAATCACTCGAGGAGAAGAAATTGGTCAATGATGGAAATTCAAACAGTGGTGCAGCCAAAACTAAAACCTAGTCTGGGCCAAAATTATAATATTAACAATATAACTGAGGAATTAAGAACAGTGAGGGTTCATTTACAAAACCAAAATGTGCATATATTCTCGAAACTAGAAACAAGTTTTAAATCCTAAACTTATAATGGCCATGAAAATAATCAATATGCATCTTGGAGTCAGAGTTAATAAGATACGGGAAATTGTTTTAATTATCACCTCATCAGATGTCAACTTTGTTGTTGCGCCCATGTCCGATGTATCATCTGGTACAATCTCCTTAGCACCATTTGTGTTTTCCTCCTCTGACAATAAGGATGGTTCTTCACCCACACTTGTGGGCATAGCAAAGTTTCTTGTAGATTTATGTCTATAGAGGAATGATTGATAGGGCAGTATCATGCAAAAATATCTAGGGAATTCTTGAGAGCTTTTATATGATTTGCATGGATATGCCAGCCTCCTGTGCCTCATCCATAATCTGCCTGATTGCTCCATACAATGATATGTGCAATTTTGTGCCAGGTCCAACTTCCTTTAGTGAACAAATATACATGCCAGTCAAAAGCAATGTTCAAGATTAGTGTTCTGGTCCTCCTGGATAGTCTTTCAACAATAAAATCAACCAGAACTGTTGAATTCTACTAAAAAATTTGAGCCAGTAAGGTAAATGTGAAAGCTTTTAAAATAAATAGGTTTACTAGCAAACTACTAATATACAGGAAAATGAAATGGTTTAGATAGATGAATAGTGGCAAAATGCAATGACAGTCAGGGCAATTGATCCCACAAACTTAAGAAATTCATGAGTACATATAAGGAAAATAGCAAGAAACAGAACTTGAGCAAAATATATTTATATATTTGGCATTTGGTTGTAAAAAAATGATGATTAAAAAAACATCTATATATACTTTCATAATAGATTAACGTTTATAACAAGATCAAGTGTTTTATTTTTATTTTTTAAAAAGTTTATTGTATGTCTCTTCATAGTCTGTATCCACTTGAGAAAATTTTCCCAACTCCACCACTAAATATGATTCATTCACTCATACCTAGAATGTTGCTCGAAGAGTTGACAGTGTATTACGGTAAAAAGAAAATATTACCTTATAAACTTCGTCTTTGAGCACTCCATGGCAATGAACCTGCAATCCAATACAACCAACAGCAGCAACTTCATTTATAATATTTCAAAAAACATATAAAATAGGCACCATTAGAAGAAAAATGGCCAATCGACAATGATAATCACCAATTATAGTAATAACAACAACAATGGATTAAATTGAACTCTACCGCGATGTTTCTCATTTACCAATTCCCTCGATTCATCACTAACTTCACCGAAAGATAAAAATCCAAGTTTCAAATGGAAAAAAAACGAACTTTTCTCTTCAGCTCCTCCCGACACCCCCTTCCCTTTCTTGCCACCACCATCACTTGTTACTTCTCTTTCTATTCCTCCCCTTCCATTACTTCCTACTCCAAGAACATTTTACATCCGATAAAAGGCTACCGAGAAGCCGAATAGAAAGCAGACGAAGCGAAAAGCGAACCGCGAAGCAGGAGAAAACCCTAGCTAGATAAAAATAGACAAAAGTAAACAAACAGTCCTCACGGGGACGTCGGCAATCGCCGGAGGAGCGTCTCCCGATCTGCCCTGAGAAGCGAAGCAGCTGCGGACGGAGAGCGAGTGGGTTTGAAGAGGGCTCCTTTTATGGCAACCATCGATTGATGCTCTTAATATCCGTAAATAAACGCATAGCTCTCGACCGTCCACATCAACTCCACTTTTCATCTCAACCGTCCATATTAACGTGCACTTATAGTTGAGTTAAACTCTACCATTATATCTTTAATTACAATTAGAGCTTCATACTATATATATATATATATTGTCCTTAAACATAAATAAGAAAAGAAAGATAGATTGGGCAAGTAATTGCTATTGTAATAAAATAAACAAAGAAGTGAATTTCTGAATGTAGATAGATAAGAGAATGATGGGTAACCGTGAATCCACATTATAGCACTAAGACAGCGATCTTGAAACTTTCATGTGGCTATTTTTTCATTTATTGTTTTCTATATATATATATATATATATATATATATATATATATTTTTAAAAATCTAGATGTTCGAATTTTATCTGATTAATCACCATCTTTTCTAGTTCATTTATTTTATTCTAACTTATGCCTGTTGTAGATTGTGTATCTTAAATGATAAATAGTAATTTTTCGTGCTACTTGTTTGCACTAGCAGAAAATTTTTTAGGTGCTTTGAAGAGTAAAGTACTTTTGAGGTGATTTCCGCTTAATTTATCAAATTTTTCTATCAGTCATTAATGTAAATTTAAAAAATATAAATAGTATCCCATAATTATGTATCTTATTTTAAAAAATCTCTATAAATATATTGATCCCGTCCGGAAGCTGAGTCAGACGGAGGCCGACCGCGCTGTCCTCAGCATTGACGGAAAGTTGTTGAAGCGCTTCAATGTCCTGGTATGGCGTGGAAAGGCTCCCACGAGCGTCTGACGGAGGATGATGACTAGGATGACGAAGCGGAGAGTTTGCATACACTCAGACGAGTCCACCTAACGTTAGAGGTCAGAAACCAGGGAAAAGTCCCCGGAACAGACCCTCCAACACTCAAGTTAGGTACTTTTTCTTCAGAAGAACAGTAAAAGTAGAAGGAAAAAGGTAAAAGATTGATGCGAAAAGGTACGTGAGCGTACCTGCATAAGAGAGAAGACTTCTCTTTTTATATGTCAGTGAGTACTTTTGGAACCTAGTAAGTGTCAGGGAATGTCAGATGTCAGAGCTTGTCAGGAAACGAATGACACGCGACTTCCTTTTACTGGTTAGACGAGCATCTCTTTAGCTAGGAGCCCCCGACCACCAGAATATTCTCTGCCATGTGACAGTTATTCCCTGACAGGTGGTTATGATTCTTTGGCTTGTTTGTCGTTTAGCTCTTGCTCAGTTTGTTTGACTCTCCCTTATTTATGTTCCCGACCCTTTACGCCTTGGTCTGTGTATTCGACTTCAGACATTCTAACTAGAATGCACCACCTTGTAAATCCGAACCTGTGTGTCCAGCCCTGTAAATCCTAACCTGTATGCCCTGCTCTATCCATCCTAACCTATGAATTCTGCCGGCTATTTCCTGACCTATATATCCCGTTTTGTATCCTGCTTTGTAAATCCAGACTTGTAGGTACATACCAGTATTTCCCAACCTGTATGTCTTGTCCCGCTTGTCCTTCCCTGCACGTTCTAACTTGTGCCCCTTACCTCGCAGATCCCGACCTGTCCGTTCCTGACCTGTATATTTCGCTTTGTATCATGCTCTGTAAATCCAGACCTATATATATCGTCTGATATTTCCTGACCTGTACGTCTTACCCTATAGGTCCTTCCCTGGACACGGTCTTGCAATCCTTACCTCACATATCCCGACCTGTATAAATCCCGACCTGTCTCTCCCGACCCGCCTGTTGCACGCTCTGATTTGCGATTCTTACCTGCATGTCCTGTCTTGTGTGGCTTATCTCCTGCCTTGTATCTCCAGGCCTGTAAATCCCGACCTGTATTACCATAACCACAAACCTGTAAGTCCCTATCACTGTTTCCTGACCTGCATATCCTGCTCTGTATGTTCTGCCTTGTATGTCTTGCCCTGTTCGTCCTGATTTGTAAACGCTTATCTGTATGTTCGGTCTTGTATGATATGACCCTATGCGTCTTGTCTTGCGTTCCCTACCTGGGTGTCCAGCCATGTGACTTCCTGTCCAGTTCCGTAAATCCTGACTCGCGTATGTATTCCTAAAAATCTTGACCTGGGTGTCCAGCCCCGTAACTTCTAACCTTTGCATTCTGACTGTCACGTCCCCTTGACTTCTGACCGTCATGTCCCCTTGACTTCTGACCGCCACGTCCGCTTGACTTCTGACTGTCATATCCCCTTAATTTCTGACCGCTATCTTCCTTCTCAAGGTCCCACTATCATACACCATATCATATATTATATTTAAAGATCAACTTATAAGTATCTAAATAACAACTTAATAACCTTCCATTATAGCTCCGGGTGCTCGGAGGATTAATTTGATAGAACAGTGGTGTTATTTTTAAAAACCGTCTTCTTCAAATTAATTTGTTATGCACATTTAAAAATCCATCTTAAAATTTTAAAACTATAGCATAAATTTAATTTTCTATGGTTAAAAAATTTAGAAAATAAAGAGGGTTGAAATGAACAGTTTGAAAATCCACAATAAGAATGGGAAATAAAAATAAAAAAAAATAAACGATTTCCGAACACGCAACCTTCAAATCTATGTTTTATCCGTTTAATAAATGCAATTGTAATTGATTCTTCCTTAGGGACGAAGTCGATGACGCACGACATGGCGATGACACGTCGCGGACGCGTCTCGCTCACCGGCGCCTTCTTCATCAAGGAAAATTCCCAAACTTTATATTCCACCCCGTCCTTCATCTCCTTCCTCTTCATCCATTTCTCTGTATACCTCTCTAGCTAGTTTTGCTTCATCGTCTTCGCATAAAATTTTGCAGTCGAATCATGGAAGGCGGACCGAATACCACTGACAAAGGTTTCTTCTCCGACATGATGCGTTACGGTAGGTATCCGCCTCCACCGCCGCCACCGCCGCCGTACTACTCCTCTGCTTCCGGAGCTCATCCGCCCTATGGCTACTACCCTCCTCACCCTGCGCCGTCTTACGGTATTAATTAGCTTTCTTAATCACGTAAGAATTTAATTAATCTTGGAGAATCCATTTTTGATGCCGAGTTAATTAATTTATTGAAGGATACGGTGGTTCCTCTTCTATCGGATCAATGGCTGCTGGGGGAGCGGTGGCGGCTGCTGCTGCTTACGGAGTTCATCACCTTCTCTCCCACGACCACCATCATCATCATGGAAGTCACCACCACCACCACCACCATCCAGGGCACGGCATGTTCCACAGCCACCACCATGGCATGTTGCATCACCACCACGGGCACGGGCACGGGCACGGGCACGGCTACGGCCACGGTTAAAGTTCAAGCATTGGCACGGCATGTTTCCCTAGTATATGTGAATTGCTTCTTCTCTTTTGTTTGCATTTACTGATCTGTTCATGGTTCTATTGCGTGAAATGAAACAAAATAAGTGCTGCATTCAAATTAATAGCACATTCCAGAAGAACATGAAAATGCATCGTTGTTCTCTACTATTCCAAGGTTTTCCATTAGATGAACATGCCAAAGCACTCAAACTATCAGATAATTTAGGCAGTACTACTTGTCCAGCAGCTTTGTCCACGAGTTTATACGTGAATATTGTAAACGAACATGTTTTTCAGCAGAGTAAATGCACACCCAATCTTCTAAACTCTGTTTTAGCTGTGCAGAGTTTATCAATTGACTAAAAGAAAACTTATTAATTAAAATTATTTATTTCTGACAAAAAAACAACAGCGGGGATAGCTCAGTTGGGAGAGCGTCAGACTGAAGATCTGAAGGTCGCGTGTTCGATCCATGCTCACCGCATTTTTTGAGTTTTAACACGTTTTTTCCTTAAGAAGTCTACGACTTAAAAAACAAAATTAGTTTTTTATTTCTGATAAAAATCAACAGCGGGGATAGCTCAGTTGGGAGAGCGTCAGACTGAAGATCTGAAGGTCGCGTGTTCGATCCACGCTCACCGCAT
>JBBMJZ010387418.1:1983-15075 GCA_037833815.1 Zingiber zerumbet | reverse complement strand
ACAGTACATACTTGAAGACCTTGCTGCTTACCGTATTTTGATAGGACAATATTTTTTTATGATTTACGAGGGGTTTTGAAAACAAAAAACGAGAAAGAGAGTCTGCTTAATTACTATTCCTGAGTTTTTACGATATTTAGACTGGGTTTCGGAAATTTTATTTGTATTGGTATGATCATACTATGTTTATCTGCCATTAGGATTTTGCTTGAGCAATCATGCTTCGATATATTTATATATCTTAACTTCTAGATTTTTCTTCCTTCACGTTGTGGTACATAGTCATTTAGTTAAATTATCCACTTTTAAAAATGGTTAATACTGTACCTGGATGTAAGTGATGCTTGATTGCATCACAGGTCTGTATATGCAAATGCACTCAGATATTAACTTAAAGTTTAATCGGTGCATCTCAATCAAGTTAACCTATTATATCAGTCTAAAAAATATGTTTAGGAATAGATCATATGTAATGATTAACAATCTCTTTATAAAAAAAAATAGTTTTATTTAATTAAAAGAGTGAGGGTCGTTTTTCATAGTTTTAGCTTAGACTTCCTAAATGATTCTAAACTGAATCGTACATATAGTGCCACCGAGATTCGTCCTTAGTGGATCTCTCTCCTCGAGTGATTTACCTTACTTACCATTTGCAGACTTCCTTTATGTCAGGTCCCTTGACCCACCAAGACTTTCTGTCAGATTTCAACCATTAATCTAGAGTTTTTGCTAGCTATCAACCTAGCTAGATTTCAGTATGTTGTTTTGATCCTCTAGAGCCATCAAGTCATATACACTTAGTAAAATGTTAGACAAACAACGCATCTAACTTAACATATTTATCATTCATCAAAATCAGATTATTAGTACAATTTGTACCAATAATTTTTCCATTTTGATATAATGACAACCTAAATTAAAGTTAGAAAAAATAAATATAAATAAGCATTAAACATGTAGTGCATCTTAAGTTAAACTTAACTCACTATGGTATACATAAAAAAAATACATATAAATATATCAAAGTATGAAATATTTAAAGACACAAGTAAAATTTTTCAAAGTAGGTATAAAAACTTGTAGGTTTATTATAAGAAGAAGTAAAATTTTGCAAGGCATTTTCAAATAATTTTATTTATCTTAATTTAATTTATAATTTAATTTATCTTAATTTAATTTAATTTAATTTTTTATTTATGTTAATTTAATTTACTTTTATTTATTTTAATTTGATTTGATTTATTTTCATTTCATTTAATTTAAATTAATTTATAATTTAATTTATCTTAATTTAATTTTTAATTTATTAAATTTCATTTATTTATTTAAATTTTTTTAATTTTATTTATCCTTATCATCTCACCCGATTTATATTTTCGATCAAGGGAATCCTATAATTTAATGAGATGAATTAAGTTGAATTTCATGGTTTAGTTTAGCTTGTGTTAAATTTAAGTTTAATTTTGAGTCCAACAAGCAAGCATTCTGAGTCACTTGGACATTATTAGAGTAATCACATGCTTCGAAATTTTTCAAATAGTCCTGACCACGAAAATTTTCCTTTTGGATTGTTAAGATACTAGACAACTCCTACTCAAGACCCGAACTCGTTCAGTGCTTTCGCTAGGCAATCACTATTGTTGAACTCTTGACGGCAGGCTAGAGAGGGGTGAATAACCCTACAAAATAAAATGAACCTTCCTTGAACTTTACAACTTAATGAGAGTCAACACTTGCATAAAATAAATAAGAAACTAAAAAGAAGAGGCACAAACGATTTACTTAATTACAACCAGGGAGATTGTTAATCAAAGGAAGTTGAAACTTACTAAATTCTCTTTCAGACGGAGAAGCCTCTTTTACAACAATTAAAGCACTAGATCAGAAAACTAAATCGAAAAAGAAATGATTACAAGTGTTCTGTCTAAGCTTCTGAGTTTAGAGTTGTATTTATAGCCCTGGTTGGGACGCCTGGAAGGGGATAAACTTTTATCCCCGTCATAACCGGACGCACCATGTCACGTTCTGGATAATTTTTGGTTCCGAGCTCCTAGAAGGGTTTCAGGCGCCCAAACCATCCAGTTGACTTTTTGGTCCGGGTCTTCCGCTTCAGTCCTACTCGCATTGGTCCGGATCTTCTGCTCCGGCTCTGCTCGATTGGGTGATCTCGGCCATCCGGAATATGGCTCACCCGAAGCCAATTCTGGCCTTCGAGCAATCTTCCGTTCTAGCTTCTCGTCCCTCAGAAGCGTCACACGCCTCCTTCTCGTCCACCGGCATACTCTTCCGCAACACCTCGTCCCTCAGACGCACTAAGCCTGTATGCTCTCTTTCGTGCTGTCTTTCTCGCTAGCTGCGTCTTTTGCTCGACTTCCTGTGCTCCTAAGTTCCTGCACACTTAGACATAGGGCTTAAGTACAACAGGACCTAATCAGACTTGATAGACCACATCAAAACTACCTTGGGGGTACTTACAACTATCAGTTCGAATATTTGAGTTACAAAATTTGGGTACACGAACTGTAAAATAAAAGGTTGCGAACAAGAAGAAAGTATAAACAGAGTTCCTTAATTATCTATTGTCATAGTAGCTTTTCAAGATCGTCGGAGCCTTCTCGGAGCAGCACACAAGAATGAAAGTTATAGCAAATGTTGAACTGAAGCTATTGGTCGAAGACTCCGTTTATAGCCTCATCCGGGCGCTTGGATCCCCTCCTAGGCGCTTGGACTGTGCTGACGTGGCAAGCCATCGTTAAAACTTCATCCTTAAAGTGTATCCACCTTCGAGAGTTCGGACCCCCTCTGGGCGCCTAGACCGCTGACGTGGGCCGACCAGTTGTTACGCTCCAACTCAGTGCGAAGATAAAATTTCCGTTGTCTGGGCGCCTGGAGCAACTTTGGGCGACTGAACCGCCCAAGTACCTGGTTACGCACCCGCCCAAGGCATTCCTCGTCGCAATTTTCCTGGGCACCCAGATCCCTTTCGGACGCTTGGACCTTCTTTCCTGCAACAAAGAGTTAATCCAAGCAAACAAAAATTGTCCTACAAAATAAAGTTAGCACATTAAGATCTAAGTCAATTTATGACTTAGATCCTGTCTTACCAAGACCAGGATCTAGTCATGATCTCAGCTTAGACTTCCTAAATGGCTCTAAGTTGGACCGTGCCTATAATCTCACCGGGACTCATCCTCATTAAATCTCTCTCCTCCAGTGACTTATCTCACTTACCATTTGTAGACTTCCTTGATATCAGGTTTTTTGACCCACTATGACTTCCTACCAGATCTCAACCAATCTGGACTTCAGCTAGTTGTCAACCCAACTAGACTTACCTTTTGTAGATCTCAACCAATCTGGACTTCTTGCCAGCTATCAACCTAGCTGAATTTCAGCATAGTGTTTCAATCCTCTAGACCCATCAAATCCTGCACACTTGGTAAAGGGTTAGACAAACAATACATCTAATTTTAATCTATTTATTATACATCAAAACCTGATTATTAGTATAATCTGTACCAACATTTCCAACTGTTTAGTTTCACTCACCGAGACTTTCCATCTTCCTAGCTCCACTTGCCAGGACTTTCCTCACTATTTGACTTCACTCATCGGGGCTTTTCACACCAAGTGTCTGGTCAATATTGACCCATTTTATTTTTTTCTTCTGCTAACCATCTTGTTGGTCTTGCCCTTGCCTAACCTCAAGTTAGAATTTTTCCAGTTAAGTATTCGGTCAACCTTGATTACTCTCTCATTTTAAACGAGTCAACCTTTGACCATAGAATACTTGCACTAACATTCTCCCTAATAGATAATTATACATGTAATCTTCATATATAATTAAACATCAAAACTATGCTTGAGATAAATTGGTTAATTTTAACATAAAGATAATTACACCAACATATGCTATATCAATATTATAAATTTTTATTAAAATATTTCTAATAGTTATAGTTAGAAGTCTAAATGATTTTTTTTATCAAATTTATAACACGTAGTCATGTATATTATATTAATTTCAAGATAAAAGAGATTTTACTACGGCCGTTAAACTAAAAAACACTAAAGTTCAAATTTTTTTATTCATTTTTTTTAATTTTATAAAATTTTTATAAATGTTTATATTGGAGGTGTCCTAATGAATAAGAGTTTGAATTTCAAATATGATACAGTACCGTTCGAATTATTTATGGTATTAAATATCTAGCTAGGATCCATTTACACTCTTCGATTCATCGTCTGGGGGAGTTAAAAATTTTGATAGGGCCACTGGAATTAATCAGGTAAGAATGGGAAATCTGTATTACCTTACAGTAATTTGATTTATACAAGGTAAAAGTGAAAAAGGCACCTCTTATTATCTTTTTGAAAAAAAAAAGTAATCTTTTTTTAAAAAATAAATAATAATGGGTGATAACAATACAGTGGTAAGATCACAAACGTTACATTAATAGAGTGTGCAGAATAAAAAGACGAAGTAATTTAAAAATTGGTAACTGTCTGAGCCCAGGTTCGAACTGGGGACCTTTAGTGTGTGAGACTAACGTGATGACCAGCTACACCACCCAGACAATGTTTTGATAGGGGATCTCTGTTATTTTAAATATATTAATAATTAAACTTACCTGAGATTGACCTGAATTCATCTCATCGGTTCAGATCGTGATTCCCTACCGGACGGAGCAAATTTGACTTGTGAGCTCGTTATTGGCCTCAACTAGTAACTACACTTTCAGTTTGATTCCTGTAAGTTGCTCGAGTCATAGGAAAAGTGCGTTTTATATCTGGTTTGCAAATGTTTGATGAGAAGAGTGCAGAAAATAGGCAGCGGTGGGGTTCAACTTGTTCTTATTTTCAACTTGTTCTTGTTATTATATAAACTCTAGTTTAGTACACTATAGGTAGAGACTTCTTCCTACTTGGAGACTTCTTCCTACTTCGAGACTAATGATCTACCCTCTCTCTCAATGTTTTGAGATGGATGCATCTTTATCTTCATTCTTAAAAATTAAGCACCTCTCAACCTTCGAATTCTCATATAACTGAAACAAAAAATTTCTCTTTGTCTTTATCGTTCCTCTCAATTGAAGATGTATCTTCATAGAGCTTCACAAATTTACTCTAAATTTTTTTGACATCTTCATAATCTCCAATTTATCTCAAAATATTACTTGATAATAAATTGACCAATAATTTAGTCACTTTGTCATTTGCCTAGCATCTTTTGAATTTATTCTTGCTCCTTTGTCATTTGTTGGAGCATAAAAATCTTCCATTAGAATAAACCATTGCTCTATATATCTCCATCATTAACAAATTTTTAATCCTTGTTTTCAATGATCGAATCTTATCAATATGAATGATGGAGGCACTCTAGTATCATATCCGAGTCCATCTTGGAAATCCATCTTAAAGTTGAGCTTTCTTGATGATAATCTTTGACTTGTTGACTTTATGGCTTCAACTTTTTCTTCTTCCTCTAGCTTGTTTCCCTTTCCGGCAATGAGTTCTGTGAATAACGACCTTGCTCTGATATCACTTGTTGGAACCAAGGGGAGCTAGGAGGGCAGGGGGTGAATAGCTCGCTTGCTTCGATGAAGATGATCTTGCAGTGGAAAACTTCAAGCGAAGGATTCTCCAATGCGAACACAAGGATTTACTTGATATCTACTTCCTTGAGATGACTAATCCAAGGATCCGACCATTTTTCACACATATACTATGAAAGAGTTCATTCTCGAAAATAATCCGGAGACAGAAAAACCTCGTACAAGCTCACACATGAAGATATATAAGAAGAAGAGGATAAGAAGCCAATACAAATGAAATCTTACAATATTACAACAATGAAACCCTAACTTACTCTCTTCTTGCTTGACGCCACCTCTTGATCAATTTGGAAATGCACCAGCACTTCACTCTACGCCTCCAAGAACTTGCCATGTATGGTTGAGAAACTGTGAGCGAGAGAGTTATGCTTTCAAATGTCCACGAAAACCATTTTCAAGGGTTCTATGATGCCTCTCAATCAATTCAGCTTTTCCTAATCAATTGTCATATCATCCGACCATCCAACACCTGTAGAATGACTTTTTTTTTTCAAACCATAATCAATTAGTGAGTGATCACAATCTATTCAGAGAGCCTTAATCGATTACACAACTCTCTGTTCGCTCACAAAAAGGCCTTAATTGATTAATCTAATCGATTGTCTCAATCGATTCCCTCTCCTCGCCATAAAATATCGTCTAATCGATTGACCAAATCGATTAGAAGTGGTTGAATCGATTGGCCAATCTATTCAGCCATTGTTTATGTGAATCTCTTGGCTTTAATTGATTGATCCAATTGATTAGTCTCGGTTTAATTGATTGACCAATCGATTCAGGCTCTTTCTGTGTTCTCACAAGAACCTCCTAATCAATTACCTAATCGATTAGTTTAGGGTCAATCGATTGCCCAATCCTAACTTGTTAATCCAAGTTTAGGGTTTCTTTGCCCAACATTCTGTTAACGATGATCTGTTGGGACTTCTTCACAAAGAGTTCAGTCAATCTTTTGACACACTTGGACTTTTCTCCTAGTGCCAAGTGTCTGACCCTCCATGGCCCATTTGGATTTTCAAACACCAGGTGTCTAATTAACCTTTGACTTAGCTGGATTTTCCTTCTCGTGCCAAGTGTCTGGTCTTCCATGACCTAATTGAAATTCTTATCACTAGGTGTTGGGTCAACCTTTGATCTACCTAGATTTTCCAGTATCTGACTTAACTCACCAAGACTTTTCCCTCCTGGCTTAACCCACTAGGTTTTTCTTATTGTCTAGTTTCACTCACTAGGACTTTCCAACTGCTTGACTTCGTTCACCAGTACTTTCTAACTGCTTGGCTTCACTTACCAGGACTTTCTAACTTTCTACTTTACTCACTAGGACTTTCCTACGGTATAACTTCACTCATCAAGACTTAACCACTACCCGACTTCACTCACTAGGACTTTTCCACTGCCTAGCTTCACTCACTAGAACTTTCCAACTGCATGGCTTTACTTACTAGGACTTTCCTGTTGGATCATTAAGACACTAGAAGGGGGTGAATTGCGTTCATCGCTTATTCAAAAGTCACATGAATATACAACAGAAAAGAATCACGAAAATACGAACGCTAACACAAATAGTTTTACTTGGTTCGGAGCTTTCGACGACTCTTACTCCAAGGTCCACACTCGTTGAGTATTTTCGTTGGGAAATCACTATCCGTTTGAATATTTGAGCACACAAACTATAAAATAAAAGTTACCGACAAAAAGAAAATATGAACAAAGTTCCTTAATCGTCGATTATCAGAGCAACTTTTCAGGATTGTTGGAGCCTTCTCAGAGCAACGTGCAAGAATAAAAATTGTAGCAAATGTTGTATTGAAGCTGCTGGCCAAAGCCTCCTTTTATAGCCTCATCCAGGCGCCTAGATCCCCTCCCAGGCACTTGGACTATGCTGATGTGGCGAGCTCTCGTCAAAACTTTATCCTTTAAGTTTATCCACCTCCGCAGCCCAGACCCCCTCCGGACGCCTAGACCGCTGACGTGGGCCAGCCAGTCGTTACACTCCAACTCAGTGGGAAGATAAAATTTCCTTGTACGGACACCTGAAGCAACTCCAGGCGCCCGGACTGCTCGGGTGCCTTGTACGGACACTATTTTTGACTTAAATAGTGTATCAGTCGACTGATACAGTTACCAGTCGACTGGTAACACTGTTCATGAGTACAGAATGTCTCTGTAAGCTCGTTTTAGAGATAGCAGACGACTGGAGTTAATGTCAGTCGACTGATACAGTCTGAAAATGTGTGTTTAGCAATAGGAAATGACGAAAAGGATGGTGAACATGTATGTAATTTTATGAGGAATTAATACATGATGTTTATGGCTATTGGAGATTAAAGAGTCTAATAATTGGGATATTATTAGAGCTCTTTTTTATGTATGACAAAAGGGGAGAAGTGTTGGGTTTAAGTGGAAAACCTACACACCCTTGCAAGAAATCCTAGCTTAAGGGGGAGCTTAGGTGAAGGGAGATCAATTGCTCACTTATTGGCAAAGGGGGAGAAGTTTAACTTTACGGGAAATCCTGGCTCAAGAGGGAGCTTAGGTAAAGGGGGAGCCTAGGGTTACGTTCCATGACTTATGCATGAGTTGATTTGCATATTTATTTACATATGTATTGCATTTATGTTTCTCTAACTCAAACGGGTTGTCAAACATCAAAAAGGAGATTGTTGGAGCAATCTAGGTGCCCTAGGTTTTAATGTTTGGGTAAACGTTTAAGTTAGGTTTATTGTTGTATTTGATATACATTGTGAGTGTGCAGGATACAAGTACAACAAGAAAAGTCCAAGTGTAATCTTGGTAAAGAAGGAAAGTCCAAGGATGAGTCTTGGCAGTGTAAGTCCAAGCATGTAGTCTTGACAACCTAAGTTCAAGTGTGACTTGGAAATGGATAAAGTTCTAGAGGCACGACCTCTTGGCAAAGGAAGACCTGACAATAATGACAAGGCTGATGGAACCTCCAGAAGGCAAGGCGTGAAGGATGGGAAGACATCTGAGGGATGTGAGGCTGGTGGAGGAGGCTAGAAGGCTAAATCTAGGTTGTGCGGGCAAGGACGAGTGCATGAGAGATTGTACTCAGGGTAAAATTCCAAGTTACTACAACAATACTGTAACGTTACTGTAGCAGTTGACTGGTGTTTTCATCAGTCAACTGATAGCTGACCGTTGGCCTATAACAGTCAAATTTCACTTAGGGCCAGTTGACTGGTGGTGGAAAAATAGCTTGATATTTTCCTCCGGAGCTCTATTTAATAGAGCTCAGGGTGCTTGGACATTATTGATGAAATTAATGGTGGATAACCCTAATTAGAGTCTCCAAGTACTCAATTGATCTAATGTGGTCTTGTGCGAGTTGTGTGAGGTTTCTCCACCCACAAGGAGCAACGCGAGCTAGCTTGTTCGAGGAATCATCCACCGACTGATTGGGATCATCCACCTTACAAACAGCCGTGGAGTAGGAGTAAGTGATCTTCAAACCACGTTACATAAACGTGTTATAGGTTTGATTGTCTTAGTTATTGCCTCTGGGTTTAACTTTCTATTTGTTAGTTTTGTTTTATATTTCCATTGTGCACTAATAAGCGTAGAAAGCGACGATTTGGGTGATAAGCTATTCACCCCTCCCTCCTCTAGCGGCGTCAAGGTCCCAACATTACCAAGTCAGCACATTTTCTACTAGTGAAGATGACTTTCTCCATGACTTAGTATGCAGAGCTATATATCTAAGAAATAGTCAGATTGCATGGAATTCCAATTTCTTTTGTGTCGAACAAAGACACGAGATTTATCTCCTCATTCTGGAAGAGTCTACATTCTACTATGGGGACTAAACTAATGTTCAACATGACATTTTATCCCTAAACAGATAGATAGTTGGAGAGAGTGATACAGATTTTGGAAGATTTATTCCGAGCATGTGTGATCGATTCCAAGGAAGTTGGGAGTCGAAACTATCTCTAGTAGAGTTTACCTATAATAACAATTACTAGTCATTTATAGGAATGACCCCTTATGAGGTACTTTAGGGAAGGAAATGCAAATCACTCATCCATTGGGATGAAGTTAGAAAGAGATTCAAATTAGGGTCAGAATCGTGAAGCATACAACAGATTTATCAGTCAAAATTCGGGATAGGATGAAGATTGTTCAGACCCAGCAGAAGAGTTATGCCAATAAATGAAGAAGGGATCTCGAGTTTGCAATTAGTGACCACGTGTTCATGAAAATAGCACCTATGAAAAGTGTTATGAGATTTGGCAAGAAAGACAAGGTTAGTCCGAGATTCATAGGACTATTTGAGATCCTAGAAAGAGTAGGAGCGTTGGCTTATCGAGTGGTTTTGCCACCTAATCTTGCAAGGGTGCATAACGTGTTCCACATCTTGATGCTTCGCAAGTACATGTCTAATCCTTCACATTTACTAAATTTCGAACCACTACAGCTTACACCAACTCTATCCTATGAGGAGAGGCTCATTTAGATATTGGGCAAGCAAGTGAGAAGGTTGCGGAACAAGGTAATAAAGATGGTCAAAGTTAAGTGGATAAATCACTCGGAGGAAGAAGCTACTTGGGAGATCGAGGCTGACATGAGGAGTCGCTATCCGGAGTTATTCGATGAGTTTTAATTTCGAAGATGAAATTTTGTAGAAGGGAGGTAAGAATTATTACGCTCAAGATCCTCTAACGTAAACTACTATCATGTAAATAGATAACCACTAGATTAATTTAATTAGATGATTTATTCATTTTAATTTAAATAAATGATAACTAAATAAGTATAAAGGAGACCAAGGACCTAGGGCAAAGAAAAAAAAAGATAGCAAAGACAGGGTAAACGGCAGCCGACGTGGTTGTCCTCGCCAAAACACAGCAATAAAAAAAACAAAAACAAAAGTGTGAGGTTCTTGAGAGAGGAGTTCCGACCAAAGGCTCCCCGCTCCTGCTCCTTGTCTCCTCACTAAGGATCAAGATTCGAGCATTTAAACGCAAAGACACTTCTTAAACTCTTCGTTTGTTTTTGCTCTTTGATCTGGACCATTCAAGTTATATTATGCATGCTTATAATTATATTTACCCATGATTTTTTCGAATCTTTTTACACGATCTAACCAAGCTCTTTCAGGTTCTTGCTAAAAAGGATTAATTTTAAATGATGGTGGAATTTTATGAATTTTCTTTTTATGATATATTTTAAGGCTATTTTAAGACTATGTTGCATGCATGGTTTAAAAGGAAAGGGCATGATATTATTTGCGCCCTTCAAATTTGCATGATTACGATGGTATGCATGATAAACCAGTAGCTTGGGCCTTTCCTCACGTTTTTATGATGTTTACATGATTTAATCAAAATCTACCCGGTTCTTGCATTGTATATGACAAGAGGATTATTTAAACTGATTATGGAATTTTATGAAATTTGAATAATATATTTTAAGGCTAAGTAGCATGCATGGTTTAAAAGAAAAGACATGGTATTATTTTTTTTTTTTCTCAAGGAGATTGTTTTTAAAGTATATAAGTTGATTGTGATAAAATGATAATGATAATAATTTAATGGGGATATTGTAAGGGAAAAAAGTCCTAGAAAGAGTCCGTTAATGAAAAAAGACCTTAAAGAGAGTCTTACATCGAATATCCAGGTACCATGATTTTACCGTTGAGATTGATCAATCGCCTATATGATGCTAGCTAGCTAGCCACTTTCAACGAACGAACCTCACCTTAAAAGGATTATACGATATAAGATGATGATAAAAATAATATAATGATATAATGATGATTCTATGATGTATGGAGATGATAAATGATGATATGGATTTTTATAATTTACGGTAAATGCATATATTCATGATTTTAAGTTAAATGTATTTTAGTAAGAGTATTTTAATGATGCACATGCTTGTATATATAATGGTGATTACTAGTTAGGATGTGCCGAGTGATTGGATTCACTCGGTTTGAATGGTTGCAGGTGATAATAGTGATGAGATTGGATGCTCTAATGCTTGACTGGATCGAGCCACTACAATACACACTTGAGGACCTCGCTGCTTACAGTATTATGATAGGATAATATTTTTTTTATGATTTATGAGGGGGTTTGAAAAAAAAAACAGAGAAAGAGAGTATGCTTAACTATGCTTAACTATTATACATGAGTTTTTAGGATATTTAGACTGATTTTCAGAAATTTTACTTGTATTGGTATGGTCATACTATGATTATCTGTCATTAGCATTTTGCTTGACCGTTTGATATATTTATATATCTTAACTTCTAGATTTTTCTTCCTTCACGTTGTGGTACATATTCATTTAGTTAGATTATCCACTTTTAAAAAGTGGTTAACAAACTGTACCTGGATGTAAGTGATGCTTGATTGCATCACAGGTCTGTATATGCAAATGCACTCAGATATTAACTTAATGTTTAATCGGTGTATCTCAATCAAGTTAACCTATTATATCAGTCTAAAGAATATGTTTAGGAATAGATTATATGTAATGATTAACAATCTCTTTATAAAAAAAGTAGTTTTATTTAATTAAAGGAGTTAGGGTCATTTCATGTAGTCTCAGCTTAGACTTCCCAAATGATTCTGAAATAAACTGCGTCTATAGTCCCACTGAGACTCGTCCTCAGTGGATCTTTCTCCTCGAGTGACTTACCTTACTTACCATTTATAGACTTCCTTTATGTCAGGTCTCTTAACCCACCAAGACTTTCTGTCAAATCTCAACCAATCTTGACTTCCTGCTAGCTATCAACCTAGCTGAACTTCAATCTGCTGTTTCAGTCCTCTAGACCCATCAAGTCCTGTACATTTGGTAAAAGGTTAGATAAACAACACATCTAACTTAATCTATTTATCATACATCAAAACTAGATTATTAGTGCAATCTGCACTAATAATCTTCTTATTTTTAATGTAATGACAACCTGAGTTAAAGTTAGAAAAAGTAAATATAAATAAGCATTAAACATGTAGTGCAACTTAAGTTTAAATTTGAGTAAAGTGATTTGATATTTCTAATTTAACTCACTATCCTCTCCTTTGGTATACATAAAAAAAATACATATAAGTATAGCAAAGTATGAAATATTTAAAGACACAAGTAAAATTTTTCAAAGTAGGTAAAAAAACTTGTAGGTTTATTATAGGAAGGAGTACAATTTTGTAAGGCATTTTCAAATAATTTTATTTATCTTAATTTAATTTAATTTATAATTTTATTTATCTTAATTTAATTTTTAATTTAATTTAATTTTTTATTTATATTAATTTAATTTAATTTGATTTAATTTACTTTTATTTATTTTAATTTGATTTGATTTATTTTCATTTAATTTAATTTATAATTTAATTTATCTTAATTTAATTTTTAATTTATTAAAGTTTATTTATTTATTTTAATTTTTTTATTTTATTTACTCTTATTCATCTCACCCAATTTATATTTTCGATCAAGAGAATCCTAT
>JBBMJZ010387411.1:0-15075 GCA_037833815.1 Zingiber zerumbet | reverse complement strand
ACCGATTTTTGGCATCAATTCTTCTATGATAGATGTGTCAGAACTCATCAATAACATGGTAGAGTCCGTACCCTCATCAATAACATCAAACTCATTATCCCGACAGTCATCACTTGCATCAAAATTCAACCTACGACAACTCGTAGATTCAACCAACGACAATTCCATGATAATTACCTTGAGCCTGAACAAAAAAAAAATTAAGAAATGTGTATATTTTCAACACATATCACAATGTGAATTCTACAATGTGATGACAAAATAGTTATAGATAATGGTTATATAACTAATAGAGTACCAGTTTTTCATTGTAGAATTTCACATCCACTATTAATTTCACATCCATTAGAAACAAACCGAAGTAAAATTTTTCAAGACCACAACACATACATGGTGGAATCACACAACACAAATTCGACGACACAGATCCACAGGAAGCAGAAATAAAAACACATAAAAAAACAAAACAAAAAACAAAATGATTCCATTGCCGTGTTCTGGAAAAAAGAAGCCAAATTTACTCGAACCCTATACCTGAAAGGCGGACACGAAGCATGATCTTCGTCGAGGAAAGGCGGAGACGAAGCATAATCTCCTGTCGAAGGTGGGAAAGGGTCGCGTCGAAGGTGGGAAGGAGACGCCTGTTGCCGTCGATAGTTGGAGGGACAGAGGGATTTCACACCGGCGGGCCTTTGTTGGGACAAAAGCCTCGCCTGTTGCCGTCGACAGTTGGAGGGACAGAGGGATTTCGCACCGGCAGGCCTTCGTCGGGATAGAAGCCTCGCCTGTTGTCGTCGACAGTTGGAGGGACAGAGGGATTTCGCACCGGCAGGCCTTTGTCGGAACAGAATCCTCGCATGTTGTCGTCGACAGCTGGAGGGACTGAGGGATTTCGCACAGGCGGGCCTTCGTCGGGACAGAAGCTGGGGAAGGGTTAGGGCAAAGAGAGGGATGCGTCGCGAAAGAGTTTCTCGCATCTAAATTGTTCGGTGATTTTGACTTTTTTTGGTTTCCGCCTTCGTCACGTGTTTCTCACGAGACACACTGTTCCAGTTTGTCGTTTTCTGCGTGGGACAGAGGGACAGAGGAGTTTCGAAATAGAAGATTTGAACTAAAGGATAGAGGGACAGAGGAGTTTCGGGATAGAAGAGTTTCTACGTCGGACACTGTTCGTTTGTCATTTTCTGTATGGGGTAGAGAGGTGGATAACAGATTATTGGGGACACTGGGACGAACGGACCTTTGTTTTTAATCACTCAAGGACAGCTGTCTACGGAATAATGTTGATTGATATGTGGTACGTGGACAATCCCCCCATATACATGCGTACGTGTAGAGGGCAACGGAGCATTTCTAATATACAGGGAAGCCGTCGACGTACGTGCAGGGTGCTCAAATGCATGCATGAAAAATAAGTAAATAAAAAAATATTTAAATTTGTAATTTTTGTATAATTAATTAATTGAATCAATTAGTTGATATTTTCGGTAGCAAGTCCAGAGGAGAAGAATCGGTTTGGAGTCATGGAGGAGGAGCCACGTATCCTTGGAAGAAGAGTCACGGGGGGATGAATCTGATTTAATTTTATTTTAAATTTACAATAATGTATTTTTTTAAGAACGTTAAATTTAAATGCAAGTGATAAAAAACTAATGTATTAAATTATTTTTTAAAAAAGTTTAAGCATCTTAATTTTTTATATATATACTTTTTAAATTTAGAGAATTAAAATGTATTTATTTTTAGAATGGCGCACCAAAGTAATTTTTAAAATTTTGTTTCACTTTTTTTTCATTCTTGTAATTAGCTATTAAAAAGATATAAAATTTAAAAATTAAAATAATTTTTATTTAACATTTTTTTAAATTTTAAATTTTATTTTATTTTATTAAGATTCTAAATTGAAAATAAAAATATGGATAAATTTAGAGAACTACCATGGAAGTAATGATATAAATTTAGATTAAAATTGAGTTGTTTTTAGCTATTCATGACTTTTGATCAAAATTTAAGATGAATTTAAATTTTTTTAAAAATTATATAAATAAAATTAAGAAGGTTGTTCGGATTTTTAAAGTTATTAATGATTTTTATATTAAAGTTTTGATAAAATAAAAAAAACTAAGTTTTTAGCTCATTTTTACTTTTTTTTATTAATTTAGTTTAATTTTTTACTTATTTTCTTGTAATTAAATATTAAATAATAAAAAAACAAAAGAAAAGTATTTTTTAATTTTTTTTATTAATCTTCTTTTATATTTATATTTTACTTTTTTTTATTAAAATTTTAGAAATAAAAATAAAAATATGAATGAATTTGAGAGACTGTAGTAATCTAATGAGAAAAATCTCAATTTAGAATTTAAGTCTCTAATTTATTATTGAGGGATTTAATCTCATATGACATAAGATGATTTGCTCTGTCAATTTATCTCTAGATTAATACAGAGGAGGTAAATTATAGATATCTATTAATTATTAGTATAAATGGTTAAGTTATGAAAAATGTATACTCGGATGTGTCGAATTTCTATTCCAAAATTTCATATGAAAAATATCCTATATTTCATTTATCGTACTGTCCGAGGGAATGGAAGGATTTAATGATAACACCTTGTCTCGGGCCAAATAGTAGGATTAATTCGACTCAATTTAAATAAAAAAATATTTTTTTTTAATTTTAATTTAGGATTAGTGGTAAATCCGTTTTAGTTCTCATCCTTCTTTTCCCGCCATGAGCGCCGGTTATCATCTCTCTGTTTCGCCCTTTCTCTCTTTCTCTCCACCACGTCGCAATGCGTCGCCGGCGGCGATCTCCAGCGGATATGCTTCTCTGCTCTCCCCTTCCTTTCGTTTTCTTCCTCGTCATCGTCTTCACTCCCGCGGCTGTGGCCCTCGAGGTTCTCTCCAAATCGAAGCTCCAGAGTTGCGCTAGGGACTCCGAATCTGATAATCTCGACTGCGCGAAGAAGGTCGTCCTCAACTTGGCTGTTCCCAGTGGATCGGTAGTGAACCCCCGTCTCTTCTTTTCTCTTTCCTCGTCACAATTTCTTCATCGCACTTCTCGCGACGAACCCTAATTTGTGATTGTCTGGCGAATGACAGAGTGGAGGGGAGGCTTCCATCGTCGCGGAATTAGTGGAAGTCCAGGAGAACGAGACGCAAAATATGCAGACGATTAGGTTGCCTCCGATCATCACGATCACCAAGTCTGCAGCATATGCAATTTATGAACTAACGTACATAAGGGTATGGACTTGCGCATAGCTAACTCTGTAGATAAGGTTATGGATAACTATTAATTTCGAACGAGTATAATATTGTACTGATATTTAGGAATTTGAAAGGACTGCATTTTTCCATTTTTGTGGCTGAAAGTTGGAATATTTTTTGAACTGCAAGAAGTTTAAATCAACAAATTCTAATATCTAGCAAGACAGAAAATACCTGATTTGAACTGCAAGAAGTTTTCTTTTGTGGTTAGGCAATGAAGAATATATCCATCATGTTCTTCTTTTCCCTTTTCTTATTGTCTTACCAATTGTTTACAGGCTTTAGCTACTTGTAGATTCCTTTATTTTTGTTATGTGAACAAGTTTACTTTTGAAAAATTCAACTTCTTAGTCATTTTCTCATCCCATTTTATTCTCATTAAGTTAATAGTTTATCATTTCTATTGAGAGGTTTTCTAATATCAATTTATGTGGCACACTTTGCACAAATATAGCTCATTCATTTTCAACCCTTAATGTTTGGCTTCTGCCATTTGTTCTTCTAGACAGGAAGTACTTTGCTTGTATATTTTTTTTCATGTATGTTTTTAAGTATCTTGAATGTGCTTGTCCTCAAGAAATAAACGAGCATGTATACGTTTCTGGTATGTTTAATATGCAAGACTGTTCATCTTTAGTTCTCATGTATGGATGTTACTCTCATCATCCATAACAAAATTTCTGCAACTGAATGTTTTTTCTAATTGCATTTAGATAACATATAAATGTTACTTGCTTTTTTTTCTTCTAGGATGTTTCATATAAACCAGAAGAATTTTATGTCAAAACAAGAAAATGCAAACCAGATGCAAGTGCAGAAGTTGTTAAAATTTGTGAAAGGTGATCCTTATAACTCTTTGAAGTTTGTTCTACTCCTCTATAGGTGCATATTCAATTCTCAAGTTTATCAATATTTTTTAATGCAACATTAGTGATTCTTGTTTGCAATTGCTAGGTTGAGGGATCAAGATGGTAATGTTATTGAGAATACACAGGTTGTCTTTCATCTCCTTGAAAGCATTATGCATTAGCATTATTTTCTTTAAGTAAGCTAAAAGAAAGTTGTCATTAAACTTGAAACTTAAGTAAAAGTGTTTAATAATATTTTTTATTCCTTTTTGTTCTAGCCAATTTGCTGTCCATGTGGACCGAGACATCGTGTTCCATCTTCCTGTGGGAACTTATGTAAGCATGAAAATTATGTCTCCTTTCATTGTGCTTCTGGTTCCTATAAGTGATGATTTGATGTGTTTGAACAGTTGATAAATTGATGAAAGGGAAGGCAAATACTGCTCATTGTCTTCGATTTCCAGGTGATTGGTATGCCCATCAATAACCTTTCTTCTTTTCAAACTAGGTTGTTTGTTGTTGAACTTGGGTGTTCTCTATTAACTACTTTTTTTTTCTTTCCTTTTCAATCAAGTATGTGAAAGTTGCATAAGTTTTGATACCTTCAATCATAATCAAAAGTTAGTCTAATTCTTGATTTCCTATATCTCTTGCAAGGTTTCATGTATTTGGTATTGGAAAGAGGTCACTTGGGTTTAGTGTCCATATCAAAGTCAAGAAAGGATCTTCACTTTCGGTGGGTTTTCTGATGTCGCTGATCACGTATAGTGTTTTTTGAAATGTTTGATTAATCTTCAATAGTTTTAATTCTCGTAAAGTTTGGAAAGGAAATCATCATAAGGGAAATTTGATCATTTCCTAACTCAACATTCTTAATGCATATTCTGAATAAGTTCTTTATAATCTTCTTTGATTTAGGGGATTAAGTTTATCTTATTTATTAATCTTAGTGTTTTTGCAGGAAGTTGTTGTTGGTCCTGAAAATAGAACAGTGTTATCAAATGACAAGTTCTTAAGAGTCAATTTAATTGGCGATTTTGTTGGATACACAAGTTTGCCGTCTTTTGAGGACTTCTATTTGGTGACACCAAGATCGGTATGTTTACAGGACCTCACTGTGTACTTCTTGCCAAGGCCCACTGATAGTTTTTGAAAAAGAAATCGAGGCAATTTTTCAAAGCAAAACTATCACTTCAAGTATTTCTTGCTTCCTAATAGGGTGTCTATCACTAGTTGGAAGGAGTAAAATACATGAAAATGGAATTTTGGTTGCATGTCTGGATCTTCCTAAGCTTGGAATTGCCAATGGAAAATGTTTTAGTCCATTTCCTTGTTTCAGTTTTTACAAGGACGTGTATGGCTGTTATTCTTGAGGAAATATTTTAGGAATGAATCACAAATTATGCTGTTTTGTGCTTTTGAAATAACCTTAACATCTATGTAGATGACTCTGCTGCTTTTCTCATAACATATTAATATAGGAATTCAGGAACTTGAACTATGGTCCCTTTACTATCAATGTTCTTAAAATTTGTGCGTAGAAAGTTGATATCTGATCCTACTGTTATGTTTGCCTTTTTTTCCCCATATTGCTAGGGTCCAGGAGGTCAACCAGAAATTCTTGGGCAGAATTTTTCAAGATGGATGTTGTTGGAGAGAGTGAGGTTCTCACTAGATGGTTTGGAGTGCAATAAAATCGGCATCAGTTATGAAGCATACAGGTCCCAGCCAAATTTCTGCTCTTCACCATTTTGGAGTTGCTTGCATAATCAACCATGGCATTTTTGGGAAGTAAGTAATCTTGAAGATAAGGCTTGTTATTTTTCATTTATATTAATTTATACAAATTTTCACATTCGGATTTTAGTTAATCTTGGATCGATGGTTATCTTATGAACAGGCTGATCAAAACAGAATAAGGAGGAGTCAACCACCTCAATATATGGTTGAGAGGAGATTTGAAAGGATCAATCAACACCCAGTTAGGTTCAGGAAACACTATCATTTTCTCTTTGGATACAACAGATCTTGAACCTCTACAATTTATTATTTTCAGAATGCTGGGAGTCATACGTTCTCAGTTGGGATAACTGAAGTCCTTAATTCTAATTTATTAATAGAGCTTAGTGCTGATGATATAGAATATGTCTATCAAAGGTATCTTCCGACTGTGGACTGCTCATTCATTTGCTGTGTCTTACTTCCATGAGTAAACCTAGAAAGAGAATTTATATTTCTTCTAGTCATTGATTATTCTTGCATAAATCATTAGCTACTATCAAGTCCACAAACTCACTCTGTTCATTCGCGGTCATTGAATGCCTGTATTGTGCTATAGATCTCTTTGTACATTTTAAATGCTGCTAAACTTTGTGATTCACAATGCTAGAAGTGAACAATAATCTGGTTTGCATGGTGAAACTGATGAATTATTGTGATGATTGGCGTTTCAGTTACCTTTGGCAATAGTAAGGTTGCTTCTTCACAATGATCCTGAGACCTAGTTTAGAGCCATGGAAGTAGCTTTCTCTTCAATAAAGTTAGATAGTCCTCCAAAAACTTACAGTAGGCTCTACAAGTGAGATTGTTGTTGTAGAAACAATAGGGAAGTCGACTGATAAGGAACATTATCTTAAACTATGTGTCAATGTCTTTTTAAAACATTGTATTATCTTTGTCTGTGAATCTAATTATTTTTTGCTGAACATCAGCCTTTAATATGGTTGGTTAGCAATACTAAAATACCGTTTTCTTTCTTTCAGGAGCCCTGGAAAGATCTTGAATATAATGATCCCTACCTTTGAAGCCTTATCACAATTTGGCAATGCAAGAATAGCAGCTAAGAATACCGGTAAACTAGAAGCATCTTATAGCTTAACGGTATGTATTATGTGTCTCACCCTTCTGATATCCTGCAGTTACCATTAACAAATATTCATGACATTTGACCATACTATAAATTAGTATCTCATTTGTTGACCAATTTTTGTTGTGCAGTTTGATTGCCTCAGTGGCGTAAGTTTCATGGAGGTAAACCTATTTCTTTTCTTCCCTGCCATTTGCTAATGAAGTTATTGTGTATATATACTTTGTTATAATGGAAGAGAGTGTCAGATGTTCTTTATGATCGTAAAGTACCCTAAGACTTAAAGGAAAGTTGCTTGCTTCTTGTTGTTGTATTTGAAAATGTGAATCATTCTTGATTACTATGACATTCTATTTGAGGCTTACTTTGTATTTTCTTAGATGATTCTTTTTGCGTGACTTAAATTGTGGCGTCCAACGGATGCAGGAGCAATTTTTTATAATGAAAGCAGACGAGGAGGTTACTCGGTCATTTTATCTCTATCCAACAACAGACCAAGCTGCAAAATATCAATGTGCAGGTTCAATCTGAAAGGAAATTTTGTTTGGTATTTGCTTAGTTACTACTTTCCCCTAGCATTCTCATTGTATTCATGACTTCCAATCAACTTATTGCTCCTGGGCAGCTATCTTGAAGGGTTCTGATTTTAGTGTGCTTGATCGAGCAGAATGCCAGTTTACTACCACAGCTACTGTTCTTGATAATGGATCTCAGGTAATCAGATTTCACAAGTTTAAGTTGAATTCTGTTTGGCGTGAAGTTGCTTTTGATTTTTCCCTTTAGTATCACATTTAGTCATTACACTTTATCCACTTTCTTTCAGCTTAGTTCTTAATATTGCAGATTGTTCCTTTCAACCAACCAAAGAAGCCCGGTGTTAATGGTTTCCTTGATGCTGTTAAGGGCGCCTGGAGCATGATATGGAATGGGTTGATGGATTTCTTTACAGGGAAAACTTGTAGGTATGCATCTTGCAATTTTGTGATTGTGAAGTACTTCTAAGTTTTATAAAATAACAGTTAAACCTGTTATATTATATGAAGATAAATGTTGGGCTATGACTCAAATACATGACGAAAAAAATAAAAATTGTAGAGATGAGGATATTAAAGTGGATGTACACATATAAGGATGAACAGGATAAGAAATAAAAATATTAAAGAGAAAGTTAAGGTTATATCTATTGGGAGAAAGCTCCAAAAGATGTGTTTAAAATGATACGGACATCTACTTAGACGACCGATAAATGTTCTAGTTAGACGATGTGAAATTATGATAAATGTACACATCAAACAAGGAAGATAAAAAAATGACTTGATCAATAACAAAATAAAACAAGATAAAATTTATTTAAATATGAATGATGATATGGTAGGGGAAGAGTACAATGACGTAGAAGGATCCATATAGTTGATCCTACCTAACGGAATAAAGCTTAGTTGTCGTCGTCATTATCCATGAACTGCTTAATATATTTTCCTAGTGGAATAAGACTTGGTTGTTGTCATCGTCATTATCCATGAACTGCTTAATATATTTTCTCTCATTTTATGATCTATTGAACCTATGGTTACTTAGCTTATATCTATTAACCTGCCTAATGCCTCCAGTGTCGGTTAAGTATTACTCTTGAATTATTTCCTTTTGTGCAGAAGTAAATGCCGAGGCTTCTTTGATTTCAGTTGCCACATACAATATGTATGTGTGAGTTGGATATTGATGTTTGGACTGCTTATAGCATCACTTCCAACAGGTATGTGTCCTATACATTTAGTTTCGAGTCCACTATGAACATACTGGACGAGTAACATCTCTGGAGTTGCAGTTGCTGTGCTCCTCTGGCTGCTGCATCAGAAAGGATTCTTTGATCCAGCTTACGATTGGTTTAATGCACACTTTGGAGGTGGCACAAATCATATAAATGAATACTCAAAGAATGCCAGACATCACAAATCAAAAGACCTCGATCTGCACTACAAGCACAGGCTGAAACCTTTGCATGTTTCACAGAAGCAAAAAACTGTTCACAAACATAAAAACCATCACTATCAGCTTCCAGATGACAATCAGATTCATCTTCACAAGGTAAACCACAAACATAAACATAGTAGAAGTTACCTGTCGATTGAGATGAACGATATGAAAGAATTGAGACACAAACGTGTTCACCACCACCACCATCACCATCACCATCATCCTCATCGTAATGAAGAAAATCTGAGTAAAATCAGTAACATATGACTGTAAATGATATGTATGTTACAATTTCAGCTTTGTTATTGGTAGAGATGCTTTTCCATTTCTTGTAAGTTAATACTGAAGGAAGTATTTATCTGTGAATAAAGAAGATTTCTGTTCTTGTGATCTGAAATTCTCGCTTATGCAATCGGTAAGTCCTTTTCATCTAACAAAAACTCTTTAGGACACCAGTCAGAACGTGATTAAAATGGTTCAGTATTCAAAGGCAGATTCTTGTGATATTATAGATTTGACAAAGCCAGGTGTACACCAGTGTCCTAGTTGGAGAAGAACTCTTCTTTGTTATGCAACTCTTTGTCTATCAACTCTTGTAGGTACTCTTTGGAAGCAATCATTAGCACACTACGGGCCAAAAGTCACAATTGGAATCAGCTCCTGCTTTGCCATGTTAAGGTTTGCACCACACTTCTTGATGTCTTAGAAATGATAGTGTTGTCATTGTACCATGTATCTAGCTCTTTCATCTTATCTTCTCATTGCTTATTGGATTGCACATACATTCTTGATAGAAATAGATTAATTTGTAATTATACTATCTGCTTGCTCCTTGTTCTACCATCTCATCATCTATTGGATTTCCAAACACTTCTTGATAGAAATAGATTGTCCAATTCTGCTGCACACTGTACAAAAGGAGATGATAAGTAGATTATCTTTTAAGTTAGTCGTTTTGCCTTTAGGTTTTTTTTTTTTTAAAATTATCTAGGTGTCCAGGCTTTTAATCTCCAGTTCATCTTCAAAGTATATCCGGAGCCCAACTTAGGTGTATTTAGAGGTCAACTTTTAGAATATTCATCCATTCAAACGTTTGGTTGGGGTTATTCTTGATAATCTTGGTTATCCATTCAAGGTTATCAATTAAAACCCTGTTTGGTTTAGATAATCAATGATTCCCGAGTAATGTTCCATGTCCGACACGTCAGCAAAAGGGTCATGCAATTTGAATCAGAAAATCTCATAAAACTAAGGTTTTTCTTAATTCTGAAGTTAACTAATTTTTTTTACCAAAAATATCCTCCGATAAGAAAAAATTAAAAAAAAAAGGAAAAAAACGTAAAAAATATTTAAAAAAATCTTTAAAAATTGTAAACAATAAAAAAATGATAAAAATTAAAAAATTTAAAAATAATAAAAAATTTAAAAATTAAAAAAAAATAAAAAAGTAAAAAAATTTAAAAATAAAATAAATAAATAAATAAATAATAAAATATAAAAATGTAAAAAATAAAAGAATATTAAAAAATGTAAAATATATAAAAACATTAAAAAAACACATAAAAACATAAAAAATATATTGAAAAAAGAAAAAGTAAAAAAAACATAAAAAATTAAATAATAATAATAATATGTATAGTTAGTTTGTAACTAAGGATAATACCGTAAAATATTAAATTAAGATATTCATTAAAATCTTCAAATAAATAAATTTTTATTGTATTACTAGGTTGAATCAAATAACATTTGGTTATATTTTATTTCTCATAATTTTAGTTATATTATTACCAGATAATCAAGTAACACCCTTATTCTTTTATTTTTTTCTCTTAAGTGATTCTAGTTTGGCATGATGGAGTTAGTTAACCCAATTGCTCCTTCGGTCATTGGATTTGTTAGGCCTGATTGATTAGTTCGGCCTGCTGTCCCCTTCAGCCCAACTTGCCTGTTGGCCTTTCGCTAACTCGTCTTAACTGATCCTACCACTTGACTTATAAATTGCTTTGGTCAATCCATTTGATATGGTATTTAGTAATGTAGTAATGAAATTTAGTCAATTTTTTTAACCAACACCAGCTATCCCACCTTTCGAGCTGACCAATTCTATGGATGATCGACTTGGTCTTATAAAAATTTTCTAATAGTCATCCGTGCAAATATATAAATACTTGCAACGGACGGTCTAAAAACTTAATATCTTAGATTTATTATTCCATAGGAGGAAAATACTCTATAGTGCGTCGTAGTTATAAATCGAACCGTAAATACTTAGGAGGTTGCATGAGTATGAAATTTAGTGTTTGTGCACCGACCGTCGCCCTTTGCTGGGGTTCCACCCTGTGGAAATAGAGGATATCACCCCTTGTTCTGAGTAAAAATCGTCTCTTTATACTTGAATTCCTGGATTCACCACTGATTATATATATATTCTTCTGATATGTCGCACGTCGCACCGTGCACGACTGTCCGCGCACAGTATATCAGTTGCGTTTCTTTTTTTCGGATTTTTTTTTAATTTTAAATTAAAAAAATTTAACATTTCCTTATATAAATCCTAACTACATTGATATATCCCCTAAACACATTAAATATTCCATAAATACTTAAATTTATTTTATTTTTAATTTTTCTTTTAATTAACATTATAATCTAATTGGAAAGTCTGAACTCTGGAGGTAAATTTTTTTAAAAAATTAGCTTGAACATTATAACCTAATTAGGAAGTCTGAACACTAAAAATAAAATCTTAAAAAAATATTTTAATTCAAAATTAAAAAAAATCAACTGATATACTGCACGCATACAATCACGCACTGTGTATATATATCTATATATATATTTATTGAGTGGGAACCAGGTCAACAAGTACGCGGCTCCTTGACCTGATTACGGGCCTTGCGAGATCTATTTTAGAGTTATCATAATGAGTAAATATTATTGTATAAGGAGGTAGGAATAGACTTAAGTAACATGTGTGAGCTAGTGGAACAAGTAAGTTGACGATAGAGACGTGGTCAAGTAGATTAGTAGAGTAAATGAACAAATTATGTTATGAGTTTTTGATAATCTATAAATTCTATCACTTATCTCAACAACTAAGCATATCTCTAGCTACAAAACCATATCAATCCTGTCTTCTCTAATTGCACAAATTGATTTCACTATGTTTAGCTCTTTCCCTTGTACTCTTGCTTTCTTCCATGTTGGCCACCAGAGTGGGCCAGGGCTTGACTCGGATCCACGCACTCTCGTTCTATTCTTTTGCTAAAAGACATCCAAAGCAATATTTATTTAATATAAAATAAAATAAAAACAAAAGAAACTTTAGAACGTTGTCATGTCGTGTAATGTAGTTAAATGCATCGTTCCATTCCATCCCATTACTTGTGCCAAGCAAACTAGTATCCTTCCGTCGTTTATCCTCTTGTTAAACATATTTTTCATAATGCTGAAATCATCTTAAATAAAGATATTGAAATGATACTGGAAACTTTATTAAAAAAAAAAAGGATATTCTTTGTCTTTCATTTGAGGTTTAAAAATATTCTCTGTCTTCCGAATTTATCCGATGGGCACGAAACAATAAGTAAGTAAATAAATAAGGGGAATTAATTAAATTGCTTTTATTAATTATCCGATAAAACGGATTAATGCACGGATAAATAGAGGAGGAAGTGTGCGCAGAAAATGTGAAAAATGAAGCGCTGGAAACCACTTCTGCAAATCCAACGGCGACGCCAGTGACCTCGCTAGCTCAGCAAATGAATCTCAATTTCTCCTCATCCACTTGTCAACCTCCAGCTCCTTTTATATACAGGGAAATACGTGCTGAAATAATGATTAACACATAAGAGAGATATTTAATTTAATTTTATCAAAATTTGAATCCTAGAATTCATGATGATAACACCTCATATACTAAGAATTCATGATGATAACACCTCATATACTAACAGTTAGACATATAATCACAAATTATGAATGATAAATATTTACTATAATTTATCTCCTGATAGAGAATATGAGGGTAGGATAAATATTTACTATAATTTATCTCCTGATAGAGAATATGAGGGCTATGTTAGGATAAATATTTACTATAATTTATCTCCTTATAGAGAATATGAGGTCTTTTTAGAGAGACCGCACTTCACATTTTACTTTAATAAATAGAGGATGTGACCCTAGATGATGTTACTGTAGTAGAACACCTTCTTAGTTTCTAGGTATATAAAGATTAAGTCCCAACTTTGATGAATTAACGGATAATTTTTTTTAATAGGTGATTGACCTAAGAATGTTTGCTTGAGCACTTCCCAATTTATCTAGTGATTGATGAAAAGGTTACCTGCGGCTGAGCCGGTTATCCCAAAATTAATCGGTGTAAGATAAATATTTATTTGATGTCAACTTATAAAATAGAATAAAATAAATAAGGGACGTAGATGCGAGTCACCAATGTGTTGGTTGTCACAATAGAGTGACTAGTGAGATTTGAATTTTTTTTTTCTAGGACATATAACATATCAAACATCCTCGGTGCTTGAACTACTAGTAATGTTGGGTGCCATGTTAGGAATCACTTGCACTTCCGAATTGATCCAATGGATAAATCAAGAAAAGGATGTTTACCTTATTCACATCAATTTCTTTATACTATCTCTAAAATTTAAAAAAAAAATCATCTAATTTATTAAATTTAGATAATCATTTTTCACTATACACTATATCAACTAATCTAAAATTTCTATTATCTTTAATTTTTTTTATTATTTTATTTTTTTCTTCCACGTTTTTATTATTATTATTTTTCTCTATTTATTTTTCATTACCATTATATTTTTTCTTCTATAAATTAAATAATATTTTAATATTTAGAGAAAGGATAAGGTTGTTCTTTGATGGAAAGATTTTTTTAATATAAAATATAAAATTTAAAGTAAAAATTTAATTTAGGTAATGGATATGAATGCTTACATGTGGGCTATATGTATCAGTACCGTACTTGACCCGTTTCCGCGTGTCACTGTTCTATTAGGCATTCATGATTAATAACCACCAACATTTGACACAGTATCCATCAAAGACTCATTCGAGTCAACTCTATATGTCCACAACGCGTCGTCCAGACCAATTACTCAGAGACGGCGTTGACCTTCTACCCTACAGTAACAATTGGGGACGTGGTCAACTCAGCATATGCTCCGTGAATATCTCCCCCACGGCCTCTTCTCTATATAAACAGCCCTGCATTGCAATCTACTTCATCATCTATAACTAATTTCGTCCTTTTTCACAAGCTGAATTTGCAATTCAATTAGTTGCTGCACATCTGCATCCATAACTAATTAATGGCCTCCTCCTCTTTCCTCTTCTTCCTCCTCTTGGCGCTCTTTGCCGCCGCCGCCACCACTGCCTCCCCCAATCCCAACGGCTACATGCACCTGCGCTTCTACAACCACGAGAGGATCCTCGGCTCAGGTCCCGACGCCACCGTCGTCTACGCAGTCGAGCGGACCAGCTCCACCTCCGGTGCCGGATTCGGGAACGTCATCGTCTACGACAACCTTCTTCGAGCTGGGGTCGAGCCCGACTCGCCTATTATCGGTCGGAATCAGGGCATGGGAGTCGGGTCGAGCTTGGCAGAGAACTCCGGCCTCACCAACTTCCAGCTGGTTTTCACCGCTGGCAAGTACAACGGCAGCTCCCTCGCCCTGCAGGGGTTGTTCCCGGTGGCTCCGCTGGGGACGGTGTTTGAACGGGCGATCACCGGCGGCACCGGAAAGTTCCGGCTCGCTAGAGGCTACCTCTTGACCACGGAAGTTCGTTCGACAAACACAACCCTCACTGGACAACTAGACGCCTTCATCACGTTTCGCTAATGAGTTATCGATATATGATTAATTAATTTAGTACAATGCAATTAGACAATCAACATTAATATAATAATTGTTTGATCTCTTTATATGTAATACGATAAATTCATTTTGCAATAACGCATCACTCTGTCTCCTGCCTCATGGATCTTTTTTTCATCTCTTTTTCATAGAACTAAAGTCAAGTGCTTAATTTGCTCTAGATCAAGCATATTCAATACTTGAATAATATATTCTT
>JBBMJZ010387401.1:0-15077 GCA_037833815.1 Zingiber zerumbet | reverse complement strand
ATAGTCCCTCCATACCCTCCTCCATTCGGGTCGGATGTCGGATCCTCCATCGGGTTCGGGTGAAATTGCCATCCCTAATTAAACCCCTTATAAATAACACCAATTAAAATATTATAAAAGTACAACTAATCAATATTCTTACCATTGAACTAAAAATATATTATACAATTTAAATAGAAAATATATACACATAATCCATAAACTTTGTATCCATATTAAGTCTATAAAAAAAATCAAAACTCTTCTTGGAATGAATCTTTCAAGTAATATTACATCTTCTTAGAAAATATGAGTACATTTCTTAGCAAAAAAACTCTACTTTCAATTTCTTTCTACATTCATTTACAAAGAAGAAAATTATTACATTATAATTAAGATGGAATAGCACACATAATTAATATATTAAACCTAATGAATAGACATAACAAAGACAATAAATTAACAAAAGATGCAACATATAGACAATAAGTAAATTCATATAATTAATATATTAAATTCAATGAACAGATTGTTCACTTTTCAATATAATCAATGCATTAAACTTTTACCTAATATATATCTTGTACTGATGCAGAATTTTTCACAAACTTCTGCATCACAATTGCACAAACCTCGAGAAAATTGTTCAAAATGAAAAAACGCCCTATCATTTTCAAGCAACAAAACGTAATTAATTTGCAAGCATTCTACTTCTACATCTTGGTTGTTTAATCTACGCTTAATTTAACATATATTATTCTTGAATTATTATAAAACTAGTTCACATATCTAAAGGTAATAATATCAAATAAACAAGTACTCTAATAGAATCAAATCACATAACAACCATAAACATAATATCTTCTCATTCGCTATTTTAATTTCACATTGTTCTCCACTGGATTGTAAAGTTCCAAAACCTCTAGCCACCAGGGATGGCGAACCACTAGCATCAGCCTAAGAAGAAAAATTAGCATACAACTCAAGTCCATGGTTTATCTATTAATCACACACAAAAAAGTTAATTTTACCTTTAAACAATAAGTTAAAATCCTCTTTCTATCATTTGGCAAACCCTTGTTTGCTTATAGGCTACATTCATGGTTTTTCTGTCCACTAGAGAAACTAGACCATTTGCCGTATTATATATTTATGCATCAACAACAACCCGTCATAAATTTTTTCTCTCTCCTTGTCCTTCAAAGTAAAAATACAAAAACTCAGCCCATAGTTGTATAAATCATTTCAGTTTCCATAAAAACCATGTGTTAGTGACTTAATTAAGAAGATTATAATATAAGGGACCTGCATGGAATTTTTATATAATGAAAAATAAACATAAGAAAGAGCGAATTGGGAGGCAAAATTTCTAATTCCTTAATATTCTAACATGGTAACAAATCATGGATAATGCTTGTTGCTTACACTACCTGTGCAATCTTCCCTTTCCTATATCTCTACTTATTACCACTAGTGGTGGCAAAAGGCGACAATACTTATCTCCAATATTCCTGCTAATTCATCTCAAGGTTAATAAGGAGATAAATCGTAAGTGACTACTATTATTTAGTATAGTAACTGACACATGAGGAAGTATTTACTATACCTATACCTAGATTAATTCAAATTCCAGATCTTATGATAACAACACCTCATACGCTAATCACTAGGGGTAAACACGTAGCTGCGTGGTGAACACATAGTGAATTATATATTCTTTCGCCTTTTACTTATTTATCCTAGTGCATCTGTGTAGGTTGCAAATGGGTGTTCATATAGTGGAGATCAAGTGTTGACATTTTGGTTCAGTGGAAGCTTTGATTGATGGCTAGGTGAGTCATAGGATTACCTAGATGTCTTTCCCTGTAGAGCTAAGATTGTCTCAATCCAATTGTTTCTCACCATGGTTTCTTCACAAGTTTAATATCAAAATGTCTTCCAATAACATCACAAAAAAAAGTATAGAGAGAGCAACCTCCAAAGTTTCTAGTCCCGTTGAATTAGAAACAGTTGGGGATATCATCAATTTTCTTAACATCTCCATGAATCTTCTCATACGATGTCTCTAGTTCCATTGAATCAGAAATAATTTTATTTGAAATTACCAAATCTCTAGAGACGGTCTCACTCTAATAAATTAAACAAAATAAACAACATGGTAATAGATCGATACAATATGTCGCATCCTGACATAGGGTGCAAGATGAGAAACATAGCAGACATCTATAACCATCATTAGAAGACATAACAAACAACCAAACTAAGCAGTAACTAACAAGGTTCAGTACAAATAGGAAATTCAACCATAAATTCAAATCATCCGAAGAACCAAAAGAAAAGTTAACTGAAAGCACCTGTATCTCGAGAAGATGACCTAGAATTTCATTAAGAAAACGTGAAGGTTGGAGTAACTGAAAGTGGCACCAGAATCATTAGACTAACAATAATAAAAGGATTTGTGAATGTGAACAAGCCTTATGATTACCTGCCAACTGGAATCCATGTGGACAAAAGGTGACTATGCTCGCTCCTAGTGCCTCCGCCAATCTATTCCAAGGTCAACACGGAGGAAGTAAATCACGGATGGCTACTAGCCTTTGGAATAATGACTACCTATTAAAAAGGTATTTACCTCGGCTATGCCGAGATTAACCATGATGACATACACAATATACAACTTCTTTCGAGCACGAGTCATTGCAACATATAGAAGCCTACGCTCCTCCTATTCATGACAAGATTTCAGAAGGGAGGAAAGCTAAGAGTATAATGAAGAAACAGACTTATTACAAGGCTGACCTCAAGAGTTGTTGCACCTTGGTGAACACCATTATATTCATGAAGCAAAGGAATTTCATTATCATTGGCCTACAACCAATGCTAGTGTCACAATCCTAAAGTACTAATTTCTAAATCATAAATAAAGTCTTGATGAGATACCACATCAGAAGGCAAAGCAACAACAACAACCAAGCCTTTTCCCACTAGGTGGGGATCAGAAGGCAAAAACAGAAATAAAATGTTGAAGTTTACATCTTCATGAGTTTTGGCATTATTATTTAAAAACAGAGAAATTCAAGTCCCGATTAGCTGAATGTGTCTCACAATATATACACCCAACTAGAAAATGTCCTTGTATGTCCAGTTCTCTGGACACAGAACAAGCAGCTGCAAAGGAATAGATAAGCCATAAAACTATTAGCATGTCATCATCCGCCAACTTGAGAATATAAATCTTACATTTCACTTTATCCAGCACCTGGATTGGATGACACAAGATCCAGAAGTCATACAAGGCCAAGCCAGCAATATCATTTTCCTTTTCAAGTTACAATGATATTCTTTTTGCATTTTGGAATTTTACAAATAACTAATTACATGTCAAGCTATGATGATGGTGCATACTGCAATTTGATGTCTATGGTTGGCCATGTTTTCATTCTGAACGAACTGTATGATACAATATTAGATATACAAGCGGTGTTTCCCTAGGGTATTATGCTTTACAATATTGCTCCCTGAACCTTTTTGAACGTTGTCTCATAAAGAGGTTCTGCATCAACTACCGCTCCTTTTCAAGTCCATCTGTGGTAGACAAAAATGAGTCTATTTCTGTTTCGTGTCAAACTGGCAACACATCATGACAATGGTGAATTGGAGGTGGAAAGAGGATGGAGATGAGAAAATTCTTCAACAGGAATCACATAATTTTGGAACTGCATTATACTAACAAGGTCACACTTTGGCTTGCATTGATGCATGCTGAGATAAATTTAGATTAAGTTTATACCTTTACTAGTTTTTCACTTAGTAAACTAAAAATAAGACTATAATAATTAGACAGTTAACTGAAATTAATCGTATCGTACTATAGCAGACTGATACTAACAATTAAATAGAACTAAGAACACTTGGCGAGAAGAAGAAAGATGGTTTTAGTTTGTTTTGGTTTGAGGTTCTAGTTGTCTTTTTGTAGAAAATATCAACTTCGCCTCAAAGACCACTCAAAGGGACAAAGCCACTGACAAGCATCCCTCAACCGTTGCTTAGTTGACAAACTCTAATCATTGGGCTAAGCTCCATTTAGTTAACACTACCTACTTTAATTTCTCTTCATTTTTGCCTTCTTTACACACACACACGCGATTACAAATTATTATTTTGATGAATTTAATTGTATATGAAAAAAGAGATCTGAAATGGAATTCATTAAAAAGGGAGAGGATTTAATTTATAAGAAAGGAAAAGGAAGAACCTTTAAGAAGTACAAGAAGTCGAGCTAAAGGAAAGGAGAAAAGGTCTCCATCTCCATGCGAAAGTATTATTATTAATTTCTTTTATCACACATTTAATTTTCATTAACTCGTTATTGCCCTTACAAGTTTTGTTAGTTCATTAATATTAGGTAATAATTGTAACAAAAAACACAAAGAAACATAAGAGATCAATGCTAGATGGAAAAAATAAATTAATTGAAACTTGTAGAGAAAATTAACATAAAATAATACTTGGAATGCAAATTGCACAATACTTAAAAAAAGTGCAAATGGAACTGCAATTGCTGACAGATGCATTTACATACCTTCACGATGAAAACAACATCCCATTCTAGACCTTTTGACTGAAAGAAAAAAAATGTGTTCAGCTATATCCTAACCATCGACGTCAATATGAAGGAAATAACATTGTTAATTACAGAAAATGAACCTGGTGAATAGTTGTCAATGTAACAGAGTTTTTATTTTCTTGCCTACGAGATCGAAAATTTTCTGTTTCTCTCAAAGTTATGAAGTCAATGAAGGACTTGAGTATGCTTCGACAACCTTCTTCTTTGCTAATGTTTTGATCCTCTGAATTAGTAAAATGCATGGACAAGAAATCTGACACATCATCCATCAAATATTGAACTACCTGCCAATGATACTAATTTTCAGAAAAAGCATAAACTGTAAGCACATATTAGACAAACACAAGAAAAATACGATATAAATTGAGTTGTGCATCATTCTAGTTCCGTTGCATATGCATTCTTTATCTCCAGGTTTAACAGTGTAAGTATGCACTTTGTTTATCTGCATCTGTATCCTAGGAGAATAGCCACAAAGATATTAAAGCATAATTCATAATTTTAGAAATAACTAAGGATTAAAAAAAAGTGACATAGAGGCATTGTTTTGAAAAGTTCCAACCGCAAAAGAATCATTCAGGCTAGAACAATCCAGATGGTTAGATTCTCAGTCATCCTCAAGTTAGTATTACTTAGATAAAACTATTTTTTCCAAGCAAACAAACAAGAGCAGATTATATATATCGCTTAGAACAACATTTGTAATTTTGTTATATAAATTGGCATTGGTTATTTGACATGAATCATTATGAGTCATGCTTTTTGTGTGTATTATCTATATCGCTTAGATTCATTTACAAAATATTTACATGATATTGAGAATTATTTATGGCGGTTTAAATTTTTGTTTATAAGATTGATTAAGTTGATTAATAGGATGCAATATATGGTATATGTGAACTTATTTTTTTCATGCCATGATATTATTAGCAATATAATTATTTTAAAAAATAATAATGGATCACGTGTTATGCAGAGAATTTTGTGTAATACCTTACAGATTAGTTACAGTATAAAAACTTTGCAGATTTAAGTTGCAAGAAAATCTTTCATTCACAAATAACAAATGGTTCCCTCAATTTTCTTAGCTTCAGTGGGAATATAACAAAGGTTGCAAAAAAAGAAAACATTTTTAGATTCATCACTGCATAGTTCCCATTACGTGAGCAATTTGTTTTTTACAAATTTTTAATAAAAGAAAATAACCAGAATTTACAATCATTTAGCGTTTATCAATTTCAGGGAATGATTATCAGCATCATCACTACCATCTTATTTGGAAATCAACTTGAAATATTTAGTTCCACAAAGTTGTGTTCTTAGATTAGAATCAGTACATAAGCTACATATGCAGCATGTTCGAGATGCAATTATATGTTCCCTGAGGCTTAATTGTCAATTTTATTTGACAAAGATCATATATTGCAAACAGTCAAGATTATCATGCCTCAAGTAGAATCACTAGATAAACAAGAGCTTTCTAAATAGTCACAACATATTGGATTATGTTAAATGTCATAATGCACTAACCAATACATAGCAGAATCATTGGGAAGGTTTAGTTGACACATAATGTATACCAAGAGATTAACATGCAACAAAAGAACTTACTGATCTCAGGTCATTGTCCTCATTCAAAAACTTCCCACCTTCTGCATCAACTATCGCACGTTTTTCGAGAAGATATTTCTGAAAAACATAAAATATCAGTGTAACAATAAGCAAAATCACGTCAAAAGAAACTTAAATGACAGGTTTTTATATGAATGTTAACATGATGACTCGAACATTTATTTCAATCAAGGTTCAAAATCTCGAGAACCATGCTGGACTTTTAGACTTGGACTAAAATGATGGTGTTTTGGTACCGTATTTATGTTTCGACCTATGATGCTAGTGGAGAATTGGAAGGAGGAAGAAGATGAAAAAGAAGAATAAAAAAATAACACATCTATATTCCTAACTGTATATAAAATTGTAGGATTTTAATATTGTATTGCATGAACAAAAGCTAAAAAAAATACAAACATCATTTCAACTTGATGTAGTTTGTCGCATGTCAAAAGGGGTTGAATGTTAGTCTGACACTATACACATCAATATAATTGATACAACAACATAGGATAAATTACCTGCGCCAAATAGTTTTGCGTAGTTTTAGAAATTTATCGGAACAATAAGTTTTGACTATTGACCCGTCACAGTACGAAATTTCAAATGATGCCTCAAAAGGAGATTGGCAAAAGCTTGTCAAGTTTACCATATTACAATCACAACACTTGCTTCATATATTTTCATCACATATAAAATAAAAACATCTATGGATATGTAATATTTGAACAAATGACACTCAAAGTTATTTTAGTAAGAAACACACAAATTAGCATATTCTTCATTTTTTTTTCTTTTTGGTCTTGACCACAAGGCATCCCCACATTACACTAAATGTGAGAATATTTCCCATTCAGGACAAGGTCAACAAGGTTAAATGCTTCCCAGAAATATCATGATACAGATTCAATGCATATTCTTCATTTATATATACTTGACAATTGCCTGAACCACTTGATGCCGTATAAAAATTGATTGAAGTGTGCAAAACTACCTACATCTGTTTGAAGTTTGAGGTTTTGTTTTCATATCTGTTAAGCATGAGTAACAGTTTAATATTTGTGCATCTCGTACCATTAACCTTGCAAGCAAAGTGGAATTTATTTAACAGAACCTAAACACCAAAAATCTTTATTTAACAGAACCTAAACACCAAAAATCACAAAAGAGCAACCTTATGTTGGCACCAAGTACTATCAATAGTGTGAGTAATACATTGATGACCAATCAAACAAAGATTCCAGTAATGGTCATGATAACAAATTCACAGTCACCTATATGTCAAATTACATGGTATTCAATGATGAAAAAATTACAGTGCAATGTGACAAGATTTGCGCCACAAGTTCCAAAAGGGACAGACAGCCTCAGAAAGAAAGCAGTTCCTACCAATAATTAAGTGAAAAGGAATTACAAGAAAAATAAAACTAAAGTAATCTTGGAAAAGATATTAAACTGAACCTGAGGTAACATATTTGCTGCAGAAGAGATGACCATTGAGATTGAACTTTCCTAACAGGATGAAGATAGCATCAAATTATAAATCGATCAAAGCAAAAGAATTATATAAAATATTAACTTCTAAGTTTCAACTGAAATGAGTAATCCACTATCCAAACTGACCAAAGAGAATCATCTCAGATAGAAAGGACAAATTGTAATGTTCCTTGGAACATAAAGATGTTTCCTTTTGGTATCACAAAAAAATAAAAAAATAAAAAATTCTAGTAATGATACTAAAAATAAAAGAGACTGATCATTCTAAAGGAAAATTAGGTAGAAACCTACAAAACTGATGGCAAAGCATTATAAGAGACGGATAATGGAGCATGGGGTGATGTGCCTTGGAAAGCAATCACGAGATGGAAAGAGAGAAGAGAAAATGAGAAAATAAGAGGATTTTTTATTATTATGAAAACTAAAGTTTTTTCCATTAATTAGTTAGGCCTAAAAGTTATATAGTCATTGATTGTAGTCTTATTTGATGAATAAAAATTAACCCACCTCCTAACATAAATGAATTAGAATAGAAAAGTTGACACATCAAACAAGAACTCCTAACAAATTATAATGTCACCCTAATTAAGAATAATATGGCAAGTGAATAGTATGATGATTTGAAAGCTATTAGGCGTGGCTGAAATAGGTGATAAAATGAGAGAAATAGGTTAAGATAATACAGGCAGCTTCTAAGGCACCCAATAACATCTAAAATTCTTCAGGTTCCTCAATCAGAGTTAAGGTTTAAGGAGTAGAGGAAAACCACAGACTAAGACAATAGTTAAGGAACTAAAAAAATCAAATAACAGATCTCAAAATTACTAGTGATATAATTTATTCAATGGAGATAAGATCCATGTAGCTAAAACCCAAACAGTTGAAACTAGCATGGGTCGATGATAAAAATGAGTGAATAAAACAGAAGCTTGTGATGAAACACCCCGCTCTTCGATTACCTGTTTTTCCTTGTTTGATATGACTGAAAAGAATGATTTTAAAGCCAAAATTTCATAAATGCTTCTTCTCAAGTTGTTCTTATCAAGTCCTTTTAATAGAAATACATCAACTGCAATACCTACCAAGGTTATTTACCAGCCAAGCACTCCTGTTGGCGCATACAGCTAAGAACCAAGATAGATATTTCATCTAGGAATGAATATTATGAACATTGTAAAAGTAAACACCAAGATAACAAAGTAGTAATATCAATATTCATTATTTCTTACTCTTCTTACAAGCGTGGAGATCATATCAAGTGAAAATAATACTTTGCGTCCTTGAGTAAGTTGAGACCTTGTAAACGAAAATACAGGAAAGATTGGAACCATAGAATATTCAACATAGGTAAAACAATTAACATGTAGATGAGCAAAGGCATGAATCTGAAGATCTTCCATGTGATGTCAATGGAATTAGCAAATTTCATCATAAAGTTAAATGAAACAACAGGGACAACATTCACAACTCATTTATTGTACATCAACCATCCAGAAATAAGGGGGGAAAGTGTAGTTGCTTCTTGCTTGTAGGTGAAGGAGAATAGGTCAAGTAAATGTCTAATTACTATAGATCAAGGAACATAAATATCATATGTATCTCTTATATGGACAACTTAAATGACATTGACCAAATATAGCAAACCACCATGTAACAACCTAAATATTATTTCCAAATTAAGAAGAAGCAGTTGTTATAGAGAACAAATATAATTATAGTAAATGCAGGATCATAAAAACACTGAATTATACTACTAATCAAGTTAAAAAAGACCTCAGCTGAAAGTTCCAAGTTATCAACCCATGATGAAGTTAACCTTAAGACCAACAGAATCCTATGGAAGAGGAACTAAGACTTCGCGAGCATTGGTGTCATAACTATGTTTTCACAATGCTTTCCTTTCAATGATTGTGGTACAGATCCTCATAAACCATTAGCACAGCAACGTGATAAAAAAAAATGCTGAGGAAAAAAAAATAAGAGCCAGCCAAATCAGCCAAAGGAACTTGCTAGTGAAGTGAAGGCACCTCCTTCCTCGGAATAAATTGCAAAAAAAATGCTATCAGCTCAACTAAAAATAACAAGATCATAAACATAGCATGTACTATACATATCATATAATTAAGTCTTAAGAATATAAAGGAGGTCGAGGACAAAAAACCTTTTGAAAGTACCAGAAACTTTTGCATGAAAAATATCTTTTGCAGCTGCCAAAAAGCTACATTTTCTTGCTGAGGAAATCCTTTCAACATAATCAACAACCTGTATGCCACCATGCTAGTCACTCAGGTTGCTCAATGAAAAGTTGAGTACCTAAACTGAAGATAACCACAAATGAGAAGAGCAAAAAGAACCAATTTCTTTTCTTCGTTATCACCAGGAAAAAGTGTCTTGAAGGCAAGTCGAAATGGACCATCATCACAATCAGGCAATGTTGTTCTCAGTAATGCCATAATAGCTTTTATTACCTGATGTACAATGTCTTCATTAGCTCAATTTCGGAGTAGCACAAAAAATATAATAATACACATAAAAGGCAAAATAATTAAGTTCATCCCATTCAAAAGAGCCTAGGATTCTGAAGTTTACCTACTAATTCACTTGCAATGGCGATATTATGGAAGCCATGGCCCAAGAAGAAAGCTTCCAATGATGAGATAGAGATCAACTTACTCTAAGATGTAATCAGGATGCATATATTTGCAGTATGAAGAGAAAACTCAAAGATATTTCAAAACTAGTAATAAATTTTTATGGTCAACTTGATTCATGTGTTGTTTCTTTTAGCAGGGAATGTAATGGAAAAGTGAACACATTTATTCTTATTCTAGCATTACAAATTACACGACTTGTCAATCTTAGCTAATTTCTGCAAAATAAGATGATGTTACTAGCTGATGAGCCTACTTAGAGTTAATAACTGCTTGAAGAAGCTTCATCATGTGTTGCAATAACCTACAAGCATACAATAAGAAGTAAAAGCCTAATCACTAAAACGAAGATGTGACAGCATAAACTAGTTTATCCTCATGAAATAGCAAAACTCAATAGTAGAGCAAGTGAAAGAGACTAGCACTCACAGCTCCCATGACCTAACAAGCAATTACAAGATGCAAATATAATTAAGGCACAAGCTAAAATTCTGCACAAAAACAGAAAGCCAACCTTTTTCCGATAAAAGGCAACCCCATGAGTATTAAAAGGTATTTTCCTGTCTCGCAAACATGCTTGGAATGCTTTTCCAGAGACCTGCATTATTTGATGGCACATGAGTAAGCAGAATAAACAAATTGGATATAGCATCATATGCAATAACTTACTTGTCTCCGGTAAAGAATCGCAACATTGCCAAAGGAGACGTCAGCATTTGAGTCATGTGATGTCATCTCTAAAATTTTGTCAATGACAAATGCACATTGTGCATCTTCGTTGTGACATTCCTTAATAGTAACCTGGATATTGTTAAGCAGCATACTTCAGACAGTGACATCAACACTTAAAATGTATATCAAATATCATCATAATCATTTCCTCTTTGTGAGTACACTGCATGAATCTTATCACTCCACTGAAATCCATGCAAGGCAATATTCTGATTAATTAAATTATTTTTCTACATTAACTAATATTATCACTGGCCTCCCTCCACCACTTACATCTTTCATTGTAATAATTTCACTCTTCCAACAACACAATTCATCGATCATCTTTGAACATGTATATATCATCTCTTTATTTATTCTTTTTAGGAACTCCTCACATCCATTTCAACGTTCTCGTCTCTGCTATAATAGCTTTTTGAATATGTTGTTTTCCACATCCCAACACTCAATCAACAGAGTATGGCAAGTCAAATCACAATCTTATGAAACTTTAATTTCAGTGTTTGAGGACATGATTATCACAAACGACTCCAAATACTTCACTCCATTTTGATCACTCATTCTATAGCTTATTAAGTATATCTTCATCAATATGCTTATTACATAATAAGCATACCTTGCTTCCGCAGGAATTATCAGTCTCAATTTGTTTAATACAGCAACGTTTATTATTGTTCTGTATGAGGGCAGAAGCTGCCTCAACAATGCATTTGGTAGAGCGATAATTCTTCTTCAATCTAACCTGTAATCAGTTACAGTACAAATAAGAAATTAGGACCTTCACACAGAAGTCAAATGCTAGCATTCATGAAGAGTTAAATATTTTTAAGACCAAAAATAGCACAATCAAAGGCACAAAAACCTCTTTGACAGTAGGAAAGTCTCTTCGAAAGGAGTCAAAACCACAAGCATCAGCACCATTAAAACTGAATATGGACTGGATGCAGTTAAAAACAGTAATAGTAAGAAACATGAAGAAATACAAATATCTGGCTTTGAAAGAGAATAACAGCTTTGATCATATCAGAAACATGTATCTCAAAAATAAGAATAGAAGTAAAGAAAACCAGAATAAAATAAGCAAACCTGATCTTCATCGCCAACAATTGTTACACGATTATGAGAAGCTAAAATCTTTAAAAGGCAATACTGCATTGAACTTGTATCCTGAAATTCATCTATAACAATTGCCTTCCAAGTGTTCAAACACTCATTGTAAACTGGATATTCACAAATATTAAGTTAATTTCATATAATATTAGCTAGAATATGCTTGGATGCTATTAGCATTAAGTGCACATAATGACCTTCAGGGAAATCAGTAAGTAACTTCACAGATGAGCTAATGAAATCATGAAAATCCAAAGCGTTGCAAGAGGTAAGAATCTTGTCATAGTTTTCAAGGATCAAAGCCTGATTTTAAACAAAAGAGGTTAGGTCATGTCATTCTTAACAGAGATGGAGGGATGGATTTATAATGAGAAAAATCACATACACCAGTTTCATCACCATTTATACCACAGTCTTCAGCTGTTCTGCCAGAGGCCTTAGCCTGCCAATGTATTGTAAATGTCATTGCACATTTGCAAATATAAATGAACAGACTAGCAAAATCTTCTGTGTGCAATGATTATACTTAAACAAAAAAATATATCACAACCAAGTCAAAATGTTTTAACAATAAAAAAGATTAAAAGATATGTAAGTAGTGGTGTGTGTTAAATTTGCAGATTCTGGAGTACAAGTAGCAACTTTTCAGTAGATCATGGCCTACAACAAACTATGCATTAGAAAGCACATTAGCTGTCCATGTTGAAAGAGATAACAAAAGGTTAACAACTTCAGAACAGAGTTTTAAATGCAAGTCAAATATGATGACTCAAGTTCATTGCACAGTCTGAGATGTGCCTTTCTCTGTCTGTACGCTGGACACACAACTGGCATGAATCACCTATCCTAACTAGTCACTAAAACAAAAAGCAGCAATAGCTTGCAAGGAATTTTTGAAACTTGAGTCCACAGTCACTACAAGTAGTTCATAGAATATGTACTGGGATATCAGCCATTATACCGAGCTGTATGATACTGTGGTAAAAATATATAGGTACCAATTAGCGCAAAACCTTTTCTAGTACCAGCACTCCATCAGACTAATTTGTATATTACCAGACCAATGAAAATTTAATCTTTGCTTGTATGAACATTCAAAATAGGTCACTAAAGATATGTTGATCGTGTACTTTTTTGCTCAATGTTAGGTTTCATCCATCGAGATATTAATGTTTTCTAAAGAAATAAAAGGTAAATATAGGGGGGATGATAATCCCACCTAAGAATTAGTCATAGAATTGAATCATCTGAATACTTGCCTTTAGATTCAGATGAACAAATAGAAAGTCTAGAAAAACATGTGAATATATATAAACAAAAACTATGACCTAACACAAAGAATGTTTGGGTAAATTAAAACTTTCCCTATGATCCTAAAATTTTAAACAAGTAATTCAAAGAACAAAGTTCCAAAAGCAAGACAATTAACCATGATTCTCAAGAATGTTAAATTAATTTACATAGGACAAGGCATGTATATGGTGCTTGCCTGTGCAACAAACTTTAGCCACTTCTTGGACTTTTCCTTCAAAGAGTTAGCAATATCAGTACCATGAACTTCTTCAAGCTTCTGGATTACTGTTTCTGATGCATTTTTTTGGCGAGTCATTATCAAACGCAATGCCTCAATGATAGCCCGTCTTTGTTGCCCAGGTCCATATATTAGGAAGTCAGGTGTACGTCCCAATCTAAGACACAATAGCAGATCTATGAGGATAAAGTGTTATAATTGAGTAACATTGGAAGCATCAAGAGGTCATCCAAAATAATAATGGGTGTAAACTTTAGTACAGTTTAAAGATTCTTAATACATGACATGACTGAAATGAATATACAATTAAAATCATCATGCATTGAGCAGTAAAAATCTCATCGTCAACTATATTGGTAAAATTTAATTTGGACCTAAATGATAAGGTTAGACAATAACAATTAGAATCAGTAAGGTAAATTTGTTGCAAGCATCCATGTCCAAGAAATCCAATCCAAAATGTTACTAAAAGAGGTGAATATGTACTTAGATAATAGATGATAGAAATTCAAACCAAAAGTTTAATAGAAGTGAATATATACTAGCAAAATAAATGATAGTAAACAGTGATTTTGAACAAAAAGGCGCCACATACATTATTCTACATGCCTCAATTTCCAAATTGATTATAGCTTCATTCATAAGATATTGCTCAGGATGAAATCACAATAAGAGTAGTTTTTTACATTGAAGTGGGTTGGCACCTTGGCTTAGAATGTTGCAGGCTTATTGTACCTGGCCTTGCTGGTATTGTAAATTCTACTTCATAATATTCCAATCTAGGGTGTTGTGTCGCTAAGTTCAGAGAAGTTGTCAACACCATCCAGAATTGCTTCAGGTGATCAAATTACTGTTCACACTATTACTGACTGTGGGAAGCATCCACCCTCCACGGTCCATTATTTGTACACATGGGATTAGATTAATCCCACGGAAACTCTATACATATCTCCTACAAACTTAGCTTCATGTCACCAGACATGCTCATGCATTTTTTATTTTTTATTGGCGTGTTTTTGTTCTAATTGTACTCTTTTTACTCAAGGACAGATCAAATTTATTTCACTGTGATGGACCCCAACAAGTACGAGTTTGGGTTGAGTCAAAGGTGGGACAAGAGAATTGGAAATTGTAATAAGCTATAAATCTTTATTATATTATATCATACAATGATCTTCAAGATGTGGAAAATTAAGATAAAACCTGTGTTTGCAAAAATTGCACTTCTTGCATTGTTTGAACGAAGAAACCAGTTTGAAGGCACATTAGAGGAAAAGAAGCAAAAATATTGAAAGGTCAGGGGATATTCATCAATCTCTTGTAAACAAGTTATTTGGGA
>JBBMJZ010387372.1:0-15082 GCA_037833815.1 Zingiber zerumbet | reverse complement strand
GAGAAAGTACAAGAGAAAGGGAAGGAAAAACGAATAACTTATAAAAAAATTATGTATTTGTAAGAACGAGGAAAACTTAAAAAAATATACAATAGCAAAAAAAGAAGCTAAGAGAGTAGTGAATGAAGCAAAGAATGAAATTGGAACGATTATATAAAAAAATTTTTAAAAAAAAAAGAGGAAAGAGACCTTTATAGAATAACTAAAGTGAGAGAAAAAAAGATAAGGGATCTTATCCAAATAAAATGTATTAAAGATGAATGTAATAGGGTATTAGTAAACGATGGAGAAATAAAAAAGCGGTGGAAGATGTGTTTTCATTAATTTTTTAATGAAGGTTTAGATGATCAACTTAATTTAGGTAATTTAAGTAGGTCAAATTAGTGTCGAAATTTAAATTGTTTTCGTATAATTTAAACTTCAGAAGTAGAACAAGCTTTAAATGTGATGCACAATGGAAAAACTAGTGGACCAGATGATATTCCAATAGAGGTATGGAAGTGTTTAGATAAACAATGTATTAAATGATTTATAAAATTATTTAACATGATATTGAAAAAAAAAATTCATGATCAATATATAGGATAAGTACTCTAGTTCTCTTATATAAAAACAAGGGAGACGTACAAAATTGTGCAAACTATAAGGGTATTAAACTAATGAGTCGTACCATGAAACTTTAGAAAAAGTAATAAAAAATGGATTAAGGAAGGAGACCATGGTGAGCGAAAATCAATTTGGGTTCATGCCTAGAAGGTCAACAATAGTAGCTTTTACGTTTTTTTAGACAATTAATTGAAAAATATCGGGAGCAAGAATAAGATCTACACATGATATTTATTGACTTAGAAAAAGCTTATGATAGAGTCCTGAGAAATTATATGGAGAATTCTAAAAAAAGATGACATGTTAGCGTAACATATATTAAACTAATTAAGGATATGTACGAGAATGTAACAACTAGAAGACTTTAGGCGGAGTAACTGAAGCATTTCCAATAAAAATAGGGTTACATCAAAGATTAGCTCTAAATCCCTATCTTTTTACACTAATTATGGATGAACTTACATATTCAAGACACAATACCGTGGTGCATATTGTTTACAAATGATATTTTTTTGGTAGATAAAACACGTGAAGGAGCAATTGCTAAATTAGAATCTTGGCGGGAAACACTAGAAAGAAAATATTTTTGGCTTAGTAGAATAAAGATAGAATATATGGAATTTAAGTTTAGCAATATTAGACTTAATAAGATAATTATTAAGATAGGAGATGCCGAGTTGCCCGGAACTGAGAGCTTTAGATATTTAAGATCATTTTTATAAAATGATGGAGGATTTGAGAGAGATGTTTTACATAGAATACAAATAGGATGGTTGAAATGAAGAGCGTTGGGTGTTTTATGTGACCATAAAGTACTAAAATTTAAAAGAAAATTCTACAAAACCACAATTAGACCTGCTATGTTATATGAAGCTGAATGTTGGATTATGACTCGAGTACATGAGCAAAAGATGGGAGTTGCAGAGATGAAGATGTTAAGTTGGATGTGTGGACATACGAGAATGGACAAAATAAGAAATGAAAATATTAGAAAGAAAGTTGGAGTCGCATCTATTGGCAAAAAATTCTGAGAGATATATTTAAGATGGTACGTGCATGTGTTTTGACGACCAATAAATGCTTCAGTTAAGCGATGCAAAACTATGACAAATATGCATATTAAACGAGGAATAGGAAGACCAAAAAAGACTTGGTTAAAAATAATAAAACAAGATAAAATTTATATAAGTATAAATGATGATACAGTAGGTGATGGAGCTCAATGACATAAAATGATCCATATAGCTGACCCCACTTAGTGGAATAAAACTTGATTATTGTTGTTGTATTTAAAATACAATATAATTGTTAGATTGTTTGATCTTTTTGCAACAAGAACTTACATGAGATATATGACAGTAGTAAGATAGATAACAAGGACAATAATTGAAAATGAATTTTCTAATTAGAAGTTAAAAGAATGTTTATTATTGATAACCGTTTCAAATGATATGGCGTCAAAAAAAAAATAATTAGTTGTTATAGTAAAGGTCAAATATTATGATGTCCAATTAAACATAGTATATTCTAGTCAACGGGATTAATATTCTATATAGGAATAACAAGCAAGCCTAGTATTGAATCATATGTTCATGAGATCCCATCCCAATTTAGATCCTACTTAAGATCTAGATTATTTAGGTCAATTTAGATGGTGAGGCCGTAAGTTCCTACGATCTACCATGCTATGACCTAATTCTACATTTTAGAATTTGCCTCAGAATATGTTTATATTAATATGGGGAAATGGTAATTGCTTGATGCTTTTTCCTCAGCACTGTCCTTACTTTTGAAAGATACACTTAAGATGATATATATATGCACTTAGGTGATCAATAAATACCCTAGTTAGGTGATATGAGACCATGACAAATACACACATTAATCGAGGAAGAGGAGACTAAAGAAGACTTATAAGCAATGATAAAGTAGGATAAAATTTATTTAAATATAGATAAGGATATAGTAGGGGATCAATCGAAGAGGAGTCTTGGCACAACGGTAAAGTTGTTGCTTTGTGACCAAAAGGTCACGGGTTCGAATCCTGGAAATAGCCTCTTGCAAAAAACAGGGTAAGGTTGCGTACAATGGATCCTTCTTCAGGACCCCGCATAACGGGAGCTTCGTGCACCGGGTTGCCCTATATAGTAGGGGATCAATCCTAATGACATAGGAGGATCCATATAGCTAACTATACTTAGTAGGAATAATGTTTGAGGGAAAGGAATCATCTAAGGATTCGTAACTCGGGAAGGGAAGGGAAAAGGAAAAACAGACAAGGGAAGAGAAAAGAATCGTGATGACAAGGAAGACGAAGAAGGGAAGACCCTCCTTCTTCAACCTCTACCGCCGCAGCCTCTGCCTCCCGCAGCAGCAGCACCAACATTGCAATCTTAGCTCCGCTGACGATCCCCACTGAGCTGCCGACGATGACGATGAGTCTGACTAGGGGAAGTGGGAGAAGAATCTTCACCTCGTTAGCGGACCCTCCCTCTTGGACCTCTAGCGTTGTAGCCTCCGCCTCCAGTAGCAGCACTGCAATCTGAGTTTCGATGATGATCTCCGTCGAGTTGTTGACGAGTCCGAATATGATAGGTAGGAGAAGAAGCTTCGCCTCGTGAGCAGATGTGTCGGGGACGCTCGCGAGTGGCCATGTGGGGATGCTTGCGCAAGCGGCCGTGCTGGGCAAGTTGCATAGGGTTGTTGTTGCTCGCATGGTTGAGGGCAAGAACGTGATGAGAGACGAGAAGGAAAGGCATTCCGTCCGATTTTGGGTGATAAAAATTTGTTAACAAATGAATTTGCATAAGGATTTGTAAATCCAGCCTTATATTATTTCCTAACAAGTAAACTATGGGAAGGATAAATAATCAATCCTTCCTTACAAAATAAACAATGGAAAGTTTTCCGCGTGGAAAACTTTTCTCAATTTTTGAATCCATCCTCCCATGTAAACTGAGCATTAGTGATTAATTGTTCATCTTTATATTCTTTTGAAAATCGTTCTACCAAATAGGAGGAACAATAAAAGAATTATTAATCATGTAATAATCAGACCAAATAATTTTTTCTTTTTTCCATTAGATTGGCTATTGAAATGTCAATTTTCTTTCTAGACAAATAACATCGCACAAATTCCACTCTACACCAATGTTTTGTTTTGTATACCAAACATGTTTCAATTTTTTAAGATTTTTAGGAAAATTGAAATCCACTTTTATTTCTCAATTTTCTCCCTAAATATATAAAAGTATAAGGTTTTCTGCCCCAAAAATGGGCATACAACTCTCTTTTTATTTATGTGATAGACTTTTCATACACATGTTTATTTTAGACGAATACACCTCAATAACAAAATATCGTTCTTTATAGTTTTATTTTCATGTTCTATATTATATGTTAGTCCAAGATAAGGTTATATAATTGCACTCTGCTTCAATATTTAGGAAATAAAGTTTGAACCGAATGTCATGTGTGAGCATATTGACATGCGGATGTCTTTCAAGTCAAGCCAGGTAAATATGATGAACAATTTCCTTTTTAACTTTTTGCCTGCTATCCTATTCATCAGTTTGTATGTATCTCTGAATGTAGCTTGAAGACGGAGATATCATTTGCTATCAAAAATCTTTAACATCAGCAAATAGGAACCAGTTTCGATATCCTGATGTTCCTTCTTTCTTGGAGTATGTTCGTAACCGCCAGGTCTGTCTTTCTGATCTTTAATGAATTTCATTCTTATCATCTTTCTGCATCCAAGTTAGAGTTATGGAGTCTTTCCTGAAGAAAGCAATCAGTTAAAACCTAGAGAAGGAAACAAATTGATTGAAAAATGTCCAATCTCTTAATCATGATGGGATCTTAGACGTTCAGCAGATGTTGAAGTCAAACAAAAATGTTTTATAGATATTCCATCAAAAAATTACTATGACAAAAAGCACAGTTGAGAAGTGAAACGCATAACTTGGTTTCCACAGTTATGAGACTAAAATTGTATTCTTGGTTGAATTGAATCTGTTATTCTGAATTGGGTTCTAACCCATCATATATTTGTAAGGATTTTAAATCTATCACAATCTTTTAAACTTACCAAATCTATCATATGGTTTAGACTTGTGGAACAAATTTATTGCCTGTTCAAAAATCATCCCTGCTGTTAACTTGTTGATGGAATGCCAATTCAGCCATGTGGTCTACTTCACTTGCCAACTCAATGCTATTACTTAATTCAATACAGTTGATCCCTTCCTCAATTGCCCTTCAAAGTGAGCGCTTGTGTCCTTGGCAACAAAAGCCTGCTGCCCCAACTTCAGTCTCAATGAGCTTGACTTAGACTTCATCCTCCTGGCTGGATCCATCATCAACTTCATTCTAATGCACTTCTTGCCCATGCCTCCACCTCTACTGCTGCTTTCTTTGCCTCCACGGAGTGTTCGCTCCTTGCCCACTAGCCACATCTTTGAACCAAAGGGCCTACTCCCCATTTTTTTTTTTTTGATAATCCAGGGATAGCCTCTGAGCCTTGGACTCAACTAATCCTAGAGGCGGACGGCCTTCCCCCGGTTTGCCCACCGGGTAAATTCGGAATCCTAGCAGCTTCTTGCCCAGCCGCCAACATCCCAGATTTTTAATTCCACTTTAGGAAAGTGTCAATCACCGCGCCGTAGTTGGGATTCAAACAAAGGGCCTACTCCTTGTTATCATGTCTGAACACATTGTTTATAAAGGCATGACCTATGCAGCTATTAAGTTTATTATTGGGCTCATAGGGACCACAATCTCTAATGGAACTTTATAAAAGAGGATGGATTCAGTGTTTTAGGTTCCTAGCAAGCCCCATAACTTATTTGAGCTAGGCTTACCAAGAGACAAGGTTCGCTTGGTGTGTATGGACTATAATAATGCCAAAGGAAAATATAACAAAAATTAAACTAAATGCATACCTCAAATGAAATATCATCAAAATGGAAGGGCATTAGAGATTTTCCTTCAAGGCCATGAGCAGTCCACCACTGGAGGTGGTGCAGACTGCAGAGACCCCAGCAACATTTAGATTGCCACAAGGGCAAGTGGCTAGGGCAATCAAGGTGTGGGTGGGTGCTGAATCTAGGTTTTTTAGTTTTTTATTTTTAATAGTTGTTGAGTTGGTAGGTGATATAGATAACTTAGCTGAGTAGACATTCCACTGCATCAATGCTTTGCCAGCAAGTTAACAGAGGATGGAATGCAGTTTGATGGGTGATAGATTCTTGTTGAAACCTATTTCATATGATATATTTGAAAAGCTTCAAAGGTTGTGACAGATTTGACATTCTGTAAAATGTACACAATTGATGTAGTAATTAAATTTCAACCAAAAAAAAAGATTTAGTAATTAACTCTTTCAAAAAAAAATCAAAAAGATGCACTTGTATTTGACTGCTTGAGTTTAATGTTCTAGAATAATTCTAGTGCGACATATGGACGCTAAGCAGAGTCTAAATTGTATGTCACACCATTGTGATATTATCCTATACTGTATACAATTTCAATTGGAAGTTTTCTCTACCTTTTTCTTTTCTCCTCAAAATCCTTGCCGTACATTTAAACCCATCAAAATCCAGTCTATGGATGATCAAATTTGCAGAATTTTGAAAGGAACATAGGATAGCAAGAATTTGTAGGATACATGAGTGAGGTTTAATCTGAGAGAGTTGAAAAAATAAATGGGGTTAGAAATAGGTGTTAGAGGGTCTTATATAAGCTTAAACCAGACACCCAGTAGATAAACAAAAGACTAAAATAGCTACCTGGTTTGATCTGAGAGAATTAAAATTAATGGTGTCAGCAATAGATGTTAGAGGGCCTTGTATAAGCTTAAATCAGACACAGTAGATAAACAAAAGACTAAAGTAAACTACCTACCATTTTCTCCTCCATACATTTCTAAAATGGAATTATAGATAATACAAGAGATCAGTATTGAGTGTTTGGCATTTGGTAATTATTGGTTTATTATTTTGTTTGCTTTAATTATCTTCTATATTAGTAACTACTCTGCCCTACCATGGGTTTGTGAGACCTATACTCAAGGTTTGTATGATATGATGTTATAGGTCGTTCATTTTCGATCATTGGAGAAGCCAAAGGAAGATGATTTTTCCTTGGAATTGTAAGTATTTGAGAATATAATTTGTATAATTGTACCTAGCTATGTCATCTTTCTAACCTTTTACTCTGATATGATATCTATTCAGATCCAAACTTTTCACATATGATGATGTTGTTGAACGGGTTGCGCGTCAACTTGGTGTAGATGATTCATCTAAAATTCGCCTTACATCTCATAACTGTTATTCTCAGCAGCCTAAACCACAACCCATCAAATACCGGGGTGTAGACCACCTGCTAGACATGCTGGTTCATTATAACCAAGTTGTTCAACTTTTTTACAATATTTATTCATCCAAGCTAATTGTTTACAGTAAAAATTAGTTCAAGTAAGTCATTCTGATTTAACTGCTGCAGACTTCTGATATTTTGTATTATGAGATATTGGATATTCCTCTCCCCGAATTGCAAGGTTTAAAAACTCTGAAAGTAGCTTTCCATCATGCCACAAAAGAAGAGGTGGTTCAAACCTTCACTTCTTATGTAGCTATATTTTTGTTTTATGAAGATTTCTTAAACTTAAACTTTTTCAACTTCAGGTGGCAATTCACACCATTAGACTTCCTAAGAATAGTACTGTAGCCGATGTAATCAATGACCTCAAGACCAAGGTAATTACATGTATGTGATGTGGTTATTATCTTATTGAATATTCAGTTTGTGATGGAAGAAAGAGAGTTTATTTGTTGTTGCATTGATCTTATTGTTTTAATGTTGCTTTATTTATGGCTTACAGTTTTTTATGGTTCTTTTTTCTCATTTAGGTTGAACTCTCTCGTCCAGATGCTGAAGTCAGGCTGCTTGAGGTTTTCTATCACAAAATCTACAAGGTACCTTGTTGTTATTGATGTTCTTAGAGGAAAATTCAAAAGCTCACATAAGCATGGTTATAATTAATATTTTGCCTACTCCTAAATGGGATTGGTCCATAAAGTTAACTCTCTACTCAACTACATTTGTTAGGTATAGAGGTTGAGCTCTACCTTGTCCAATTTCTGGCTTTTTAGCTGATATTTGTGTCATACTTTAAATGTGAGAATGTGCTTTCATGTGAATGCTTTTTTCTAGTGCGTACTGGTTATTGACAGGTATTTTAAAATTAAATTCTATCCTATTGGAGATTTAGTATCTTTTGCCAATTAGTTTCCATGCACCCTTACACATGGAATTTCTTTCTTGTCAAAGCTGTTTTTGAGGTATTCTTGCCTCCATCTTGACTTTTTGTTCATGCAGATATTTCCACCCGGTGAAAAAATTGAAAACATTAATGATCAGTATTGGACTTTGCGTGCAGAGGAGGTGAGTTTTCATTTTTAATATTCAACTGGGATGCTTTGTGTATTTGTTGTTTTTTGTTGATGTTTATTATTATGCTGTCTTATGGGCTAGTAACCTATCAAGTCTAATGACGTATCATCCTTCCAGATTCCAGAGGAAGAGAAAAGCCTTGGGCTTCATGATCGCATGATTCATGTTTATCACTTTACTAGAGATTCTAATCAGAACCAAATGGTAATTTTAGTGTGTTTGAGTTGTCATTTTTCTTTTCTAATAATTAAAATCTGGTATAGTTTATGTTCAACAAAATTCCTATTTGTTTTCTTTTACCTGTATCATAATATTTTTCTCAACATGGTTTCTGAGCTTTGCGCCAAGAAATTTTTTCTCAACAAGGTTTCAGTCTATGATTGCAACTTAACAGATAGGTCAGTCTTTGTCTCCCTTCTGCTGGTCTCTTTCTCTCATGAAGATGCCAAGATTTTACAGTTTTCTTTTGACATATTATCATCTTTTCAGAGTAAAACCATACTTTACTCAGTCTCTCTATATTAAGTCTCCTATATAAAATACTAATCTATCTCCTTTTCTCTGTAATCCTTGACAAGTCATTTCATCTTAGCAGACATTGGAATTGTGACATCTTCCTTTTTATGCTCTAGAAGATTTTACTGATTTGAAAATCAGATATATCTTCTTAAAGTCTGACTGACAACCCTTTTGAAGATTATCCAAAGGATCAAGTTGTTAAGTCTCCCAACTAGTACAAATGTTATGTCTTCGTCATATTTTTCTATTTATGAGATTTTTCTACTTTTATGTGAACTGGAGTTCTAAGTCAGAGTCAATTTTTATTTTGTGGTTATGGGTTTAAGTCCGTATAGGTTATTTATCTATTGTAATGTTATGTAACTATTTTTATCCATGAAATCTGCAATTTTTTTCCTGTTTGAGTTTTCTTCAAATCTAATAAAGATGGAGAAATTTCCTTTTACTTCATTGTGTACCTTGAGTATTTTGGCCTAGAACAATCTGAACTAAAACCCATGGAAAAGACTAAATCGCCTGCAAAGCAGTTGATGACATTATTTATTTTCTTCAAATCTAATAAAGATGGAGAAATTTCCTTTTACTTCATTGTGTACAGTGTTTTGGCCTAGAACAATCTGAACTAAAACCCATGGAGAAGACTCTAAATCGCCTGCAAAGCAGTTGAAGACATTATTTATTTTAAACCTGTGGTATCTTATATCCTGTCTAGCTATTTGCACGTTCGATGCCATTTTCCCTTTGCAAGTGAGATCTCACAGGTGCTGTTTGGGATTCTCAGCTTGAATTATGTTGTGGTTGTCAATACTCCCTACCCTCCATGATTAATTGAGTTAGTTTCTTGAAACAGATGCTTTTTTATCCATGAAACCTTCCTTCTTTCCCCCCACTCTGTTTGTCTTAGAGATGCCTATTTAATGATGATAAAAATCATCCTATTTTCTTAATTATTTTTCTTTATTTTCAACTCCATGTTTTCTTTTGTCATGTTTTAGGGCTAATAATTAGTTTTTATTTATCTTATTTGCGTTATTTTGTTTCCAAAAGGAACATTTAATCATTTTATGCTTCTTTGCAGCAAGTACAGAATTTTGGAGAGCCTTTCTTCCTTGTAATTAAGGAAGGTGAGACTTTAGCCGATATCAAGATACGCATTCAGACGAAACTACAAGTTCCCGATGATGAATTTGCAAAGGTATTTTACTATTTTTGCTGTTACTTCTTTGATCAAGTGTTCATTTGCATTAACATCTTCCATTATTTTAGAGGTCTTTATAAGTCTAGATCATGTTTTTTGTAATGCACATGTCAGTTACTTAATGGTCAGCTTCCTATGCTACATGCGTGCATTTACTTGTTCAGTTTCTAAACTGATTTTCTTTTTTTTTTTAAGTTTGTCCAAATTACATTTATATCTCACCCTTTTATGTCTGACATCTTGATATCCAACTTATTGATAGATCTAATAGAATTCTTTTGTTCAAATAGTGGAAGTTTGCTTTTATATCACTTGGACGTCCTGAATATCTCAAGGATTCGGACATTGTATCCAATAGATTTCAGGTATGTTTATTTTGGTGTTTCTTTCTCTGTTTTTCTCCCTCTGAAGTTGATTACATTGGTGGTGCAGAGAAGAGATATTTATGGAGCCTGGGAGCAGTACCTTGGTTTAGAACATTCCGACACTGCTCCAAAAAAAGCTTACACAACTAATCAGGTATAGCTTCCTTTCAGATTGTTCCTGGTTCCGTTTCAACACGCTATCAACCCTTCGGTTTTTTGTAGATTTTCCTACATCAATTGCGCAAAGATCAATAGTCCTATGTTTTCCTGCAGAACCGTCACACGTTTGAGAAGCCAGTCAAAATTTATAATTGAAAGTTGGCTAGATCCCTTCCCATAACACCTCATGCTGTCACCTCACAAGTACATGGATTCAGGAGAATGACGTAGATTCTAGAAATGAGTTCAACAAAGCGATGTGGAATGAAGGGGGATTTCATCACCAAAATTGTTCACCGGTATTAGTTGGGATGGTGTGCACGGGAGAATCGACTATTTATCTTGAGCTCTTGTAATGATTTGTGCACGTTCTTTATATCACTTTTCTTGGTGGCTTTTGATCCGTCAAGCCCTCTATTAGGTTTCTGCATGGTCGGTGCCGTATAACTTAGTACATGAGGCTTTGAATTAGAGGGGCGTTTATAGGGGGTATAGCCGAGTGTCTCTTCTGGCCTTTTCCTTTTTCTTTTGGTGTGTGTATCCCTCATTCCAGCTTTTGTTATACTTTCACACCTTTCTTCTTGGGTTGTAAAATGGGATGATTCAATGTAACTGCTTGTCTTTGTCTTCCAAACCATGTAAAAGAATGAGGCGTTGAAGAACTCCACTCCGTGTATCATGTTCGGACTTGCATACCATTTTTTTCTGCAATGAGAATACCGAGTGCAACTATCTTAAGGTACTGGTACAGCTGTCCATCTACACCATGCCACCACTCCATTTGACACTGTGTTCCATGTTTATAAGTTGCTGCCTGTGTCTGGTTCCCGGCAATTCATTAACATTCCTGTCGATTTGGATCGGCGAAAGATTTTCAGGTGAGCTCCATGTTGCTTAGGTTCAGTGCTTTTAAAACTTGGGCAGGCATGTCGAACCGGTCAATCTTTGGGTTGTGATTTTTCCATCTGAACTGACTAATTGTTTTATACAACTGAAACAAATTGCTGTACGGTTTCCAGCATACCCAGTTCGATTAATTTAGTTTTTGATGCAGTATTTGATATCAAACATGTCGAACAAATATTTGTTTAGTTCACTTTGTATTTACTTCTAAAAGCTTCTAAATTAAATCACCTAACCTAGCCAAGTTTGTTGGCTCACTCAAGCCTACCTGTTTATCTATCAAAAAATAATAAACGAATGAATTTTAAATTTGTCCGCCGATTGTCTTTACCACCTGACTTCTGCTGCTGCAAACGTGAAACCGAAGTTGCATTGGCCTCATTGTGAACCTTTATAATTGTAAGTTCATGGTGTCTCCGTGAGCTAGAGTTTGCTCGGTACTTCTTTCCTTTTATATTTATTTTCACTGATGTTGAGTGTTTACTACTTTCCCTTGTCCACCTTCAGAGTAAAGAGTGCATTTGGCTCAAATGGACCGATCAATTTAAAATCTTTATCAATATTGAAAATATAAAATAGTTAATGGTTAAAAAAGCCCTTTTTAGTATTCTAATTAAGAAAAAAAAAAGGCGCCCCTCTATTTATAAAAATTAAAAGGTACCTTTTGCGTTCTCCGAGTGCTTCCAGCACCTAAATTTGGACCAACCACGTGTTCGGCCGGTTTTTCATTGCACGACGAAATGGGGCCCGTACTGGGCCCAGTTCGCCTCCAACCTGAACTGAACCATCTCACCCAACACACAAGCATGGAGCCCAACCCAAGAAGCGGTCTCCTCGGGGCCCAGCCCTTCTTCCAATAACTACACGGGTCTTCGGGGGAGGTAAATCCAAAGAATCAATAAATTATGGAAGATTGAGGCGTGAAGCCTTGTGATTAGGGAAAAGTTTTATAGAACACGTAGACGCAGTTCGGGAGGAGAAGAGAGCGGTTTCGCTTCTGCTTTCGTTGCTTCGTTTCTCCTGAATCCTCTCGAGGTTTATCCACTCGCGAAACCTTGACGTTTCGGCTTCCGCGTCGTCCTTATCGCTCGCCATTGATTAGGTCTTCAAATCTCGCCGAGCTCTCCGCCTTCTCATTTTATTTCCTTCATCGTCCGAGAGAGACTGCTGATCCAATCCAAACTCCAAACGGTAAAGTGTTTCTGCCTTTTTTTTTTTTTCCATCATCCTCGCGATCAACTTTCGATTTCGGGACTTTTCGTTTCATTATAGATGATGAATCGCTCTTTTCTTGTTCGGTGGTGCAAGAAAGTGTTGATCTACGATCTTTCGTCTTCTGAGTTTCATTTCGTTGAATCTTAATATGATTTTCCATTCCAGTATTTGCGGGTTGATGGTTGGAGTTGTTCATTTTTCAGCTTTGGCGCATGCGAGTTTTGGGGGTTCGGCGATGAAGTTTGGGCAAACATTCACGGAGTATCTGCATGGAGAACAAAAGGCGTTTTTGAACAAATGCTCACATGTCGAGTATAAGCGTCTCAAGAAGGTGTTGAAGAGCTGCCGGATCTGCCGCTCTCTGAGCGATGATGGTGGTGGCATTAATGTCAGTAAACAACGCGAGGACAACGAGCTGCCGACGGAGGATGACCAATGTGATTCTTGTGCATGTATGTCCTCTTTCCCAACGAGTCGAGTTTACTTTAGATTGGTAATCGACGATTGCAAATTCATATGAACTGAAATATTATATTATTTTTTCAGACGATCTCAATTAAATCTGAAGGTTTGTGTCATAAGTATTGCACTGCCACTAATGTAGTTCTTTTAATACCACTCGTTGCAGTCGCTAATAAAGAAGTATCAAGGAACTACTTTATTTATCAATAGTGTTCAAACCTTGTCCTTTTGAAACCAATAATGAAAGTCTTGGTTTAATTTTTATAGGAGATATGAAAGAGTAGTATTATCGTAGCTGTTTCTTTAGTTCACAGTTTGCGTGCATTTTGTTACAGCTTGCTAGGTGAAGTGAAATTCACCTGGCTTCTGCATTTTCTTTTCTTCATTTTTTTAATCAGTACTTCGGTAGATTTTGTTTCTTTTGCTGCAATCTCTTTCACAGTTGTTTATGATAAGAAAAATAGAGAAGTTTGTATTGTATAAACTCTTCTTTCTAGAATAATATCAAGTGAACTTTTGTTGTTCACTCTTATTGCTTCTACTCCCCTATTTTTATCGGACCTTGTTGCTTTCCTAAACATTTAGATGTGTATATACAAACTAGAATCTATCTTAGGAAGCTACAATTAGACTAATTGACAAATTTGCCTAATTGACCTATATATATATTACCTAATATATAGATATAATATGGTAACAAATAGTATATACAAATATGGTAACTATTATATATAATACTCCCCCTCAAGTTGGAGCATAGATATTAATCATACCCAACTTGTTACAAAGATAATCAACCAGAACTTCACTTAGAGCTTTTGTAAAGATGTCCCCGAGTTGTTCTTCAGTCTTCACATATCTTGTAGTAATCAAGTTTTGTTGAATTTTCTCATGAACGAAGTGACACTCAATTTCAATGTGCTTAGTTCGCTCATGAAACATAGAATTCGATACAATATGAAGAGTAACTTGGTTATCACACCATAATTTTGCTGGTACTGAAATTTTAAGCCCTACTTAAGTCAAGAATTGATATATCTACATTATCTCACACAGATTGTGCAATAGCCCTTGTATTCTGACTCTGCACGACTGGGACACAACATTTTGCTTCTTACCTTTCCATGAGACTAAATTTCCTTTAACAAAGATACAATAATCTAAAGTAGATCTTCTATCCATTTTGGAACCTGCCCAATTTACATCCGAAAAACATTCAATATGAGTGCGCCCATGATTTTTATATACGATACCTCATCCAGGTGCTCTCTTCAAATAACATAATCTATTCTAACACTGCCTAATGATGAATGATTAGAGATAACATAAATTTACTGACAACACTAATTGAATATGCAATATCTGGATTAGTTGTGATAAGATAATTCAACTTTCCAACCAACCTTCAATATCTCTCAGGATGTTCAAATAGTCTTCTTCTCTTGTGAGATGCATGTTCTGAGTCATTGGAGCATTTTAAGACTTTGCCCCTAATTTTCCTATCTCAGTTAATAAGTCGAGAACATATTTTCTCTGAGATAGGAATACGCCTTTTTTACCCCTCATAACCTTAACACCTAAGAAATACTTCAGCACTCCCAAGTCTTTCGTTTGAAACTGAGTATGAATGAAAGATTTAAGATATGAGATTCCTGTCTAATGATAACAATATCATCCACATACACAACTAATAGAATAATACCAACTACTGACTGCTTATAGAACACAGAATGGTCAGACTTGCTCTTTATCATATTAAATTTTTCAACAACCTAACTAAATTTTCCAAACCAAGCACAAGGACTTTGTTTCAAACCATACAAAGCTTTCCGAAGACGACAAACTTGCCTTGACTCCCCCTGAGCAACAAACCCAGGAGGTTGCTCTATATACACCTCCTCTTGAAGATCACCATAAAGAAAAGCTCTTGATATCAAGTTGATGTAAAAGTTAATTATTAGTAGCAGCCATTGAAATAAACAATATGTCAATTATGCGATAGGAAAAAAAAAAGGCAGCCCGGTGCACGAAGCTCCCGCTATGCGGGGTCCTGGGGAAAGATCCATTGTACGCAGCCTTAACCTGCTTTTTGCAAGAGGCTGTTTCCAGAGGGTGATGAAATAAATATGCCTACTAATTATTATTATACTTGAACCCCAATATATTATATCCAAACTCCAAAGAGAATCAGACTTTC
>JBBMJZ010387343.1:0-15086 GCA_037833815.1 Zingiber zerumbet | reverse complement strand
AACGTAAGTGAAGCAGAGCATTCTGTTTCAACGTATTGACGTGTTAATTGCATGTTTGACAGATATATATATATACGTGCTTTCTCAGGGCTGCGACGGATCGATTCTTTTGGATAGCACGGCCAACTTCACCGGAGAGAAGAACGCCGGGCCCAACGCCAACTCCGTCCGCGGTTACGATGTTATCGACACCATCAAATCCAACGTCGAAGCCGCCTGCAAAGCCACCGTCTCCTGCGCTGACATCCTCGCCCTCGCCGCGCGCGATGCCGTAGTCCTCGTCAGTTTTCCCATCCCAACAATTTTCTAAAGAAGAAATAGCGATAGATTAAAGTTATGAATGCGACTCGTGCAGCTTGGTGGGCCGACGTGGAAGGTGGAGCTGGGGCGGCGGGACGCTACCACGGCGAGCGAAAGCGCGGCAAACAGCAACCTTCCCTCGCCGGGATCCAGCCTCTCCCAGCTTATCTCCGCCTTCTCCGCCAAGAGCCTGAGCGCGCGCGACATGACCGCGCTTTCCGGCGCGCACACAATCGGCCAGGCCCGCTGCGCCACCTTCCGATCGCACATCTACAACGACGCCAACGTGAACGCCTCCTTCGCGTCGCTCCGAAAAATGAGCTGCCCGTCCTCCGGCGGCGACGCAACCCTGGCGCCGCTCGACGTGCAGAGCGCCACCACCTTCGACAACAAGTACTACCAGAATCTGGTGGTGAGGCAGGGGCTGCTGCACTCGGACCAGGAGCTCTTCAACAACGGGACGCAGGACGCGCTGGTGCAGCAGTACAGCAGCAACACGTCCGCTTTCAGCGCCGACTTCGCGGCGGCGATGGTCAGGATGGGAGCCATAAGCCCGCTTACGGGGACGAGGGGACAGATCAGATTGAACTGCAGCAAGGTCAATTGATTTGATGTGTTCCCTCGTCTTTGCTTCAATAAGTAAATTACCCAACTCCATCCATGCAATAAATCATGGGAATTTTAAGAATGAAAACCAAAGTCAACCATTGTCTTCATCATAATTTAGTTAATTACGACTCACGATGAAATGGTTGAATTTTTCCATTTCAGCCAAAAATAACTCATGTAGTCTCACTAGCTAGCTAGTAGCCTTATGTTGATCCAATCAACCTAGTTGTACCGTATTAATCAATCATTTTAATCGGTAAACTCAATTATTATTGCTTAAATTCTATCTCAAGATGATGCTTCCGTTCCAGGTTTCCAAGTCTCCATCTTATTCACAGTAATTAATGCCAAACATTATGCACGCTACAGAGTATTGATTGGTAGTTGAATTTTAAAAGGCCAAGGGTGTACGACTTTGATTGCTTTTTAGTGGTCAATACTTGTCATGAACAATCTTTTAGTTTTCACATGCACCAAGAAGTGGATTTGTCGCAGGAATTATAATGAGCAAATTGAACAGAAGAAGAAGTAGAAACATGAGAAGAAGTTGAATCACGGCTCAAATACTACTTGGATTCTTTTTCAGAATACTTTAATTATGTATCTTTGTACACACTTTCTCTCGGACCAAACTGAACCAAATTAAATCCAATGAAAGAACAAATCGGAGTGACAACACCATATATCCACACCCTGCAAGGAAGAAGAAGACAATGGAACTACCACTCCTACAAAATCTTTTGAATGAGATATAAAGGGAAGAAGAAGAAGAAGAAGAAGTAGTTAATGTCCGATTCCGGGGCTGGGGACCGACCCCATCATCGGGTCGAGTTCGCTATTCTTTGAGCTGGGAGAAGAGGAAGCAGAGCTTGATCTGGATGCAGTAGGAAGCAGAGCTTGCTTCATGGACGGATCATTAACCTTCTTCTCCTTCCCCAAGTGGATCAGCTTCCTGGCCTGTAGAGGCGGAGCGAGGAGTAAGAAGAGGAGGAAGACAAGGAGGAGCGGTTTGGGATTAAAATCGGTCGATGCCATGGCAGGAAGCTGGTTTTGGTCGTGAAGGTTTACATTGGCCATGGATGGGTTTAATTATATTGAGAGGATGAGATCAGGGTGGTGGGCTCGCTCCTCTCGTGCGTGCAAATGGAGAGTAAATGGCATAGTGAAGACAAAGCACGCAGCGAGTGAGGACTGAGAAGTGTGGAGAAGTTGTTTAATAGGTGGACTACAACTCATCCAATCCTGTTTTTGTTTTCATATTAGACAATTTTCATGATATAATTAATTATGAACTAGGTTTTAAAAAGGAGATTATTGATCTGCAGTTTAGTGGATGGACGAGAGCTACAAGTAGTTGTTCCTTCCAAGGAAGCCCGTGTTCCTTTCCTCGTTCCCGCGCGTGACAAATGTGGTGCGGGTAGTTCGATGCTAGATTTGTTGGTTGTGTATAGGAGGAGGAGACTGTTGAGGGTTGGTGGAGCGTAGAAGACACTCCCTAATTGAAGGAGCTAGGGAAGCGATCAGTTTCTTACACGCCGTGGGCTTAACAAAGGTAGGTGGGTGTTCGCTCTCGCATTTATTTGGCATATGCCACAGTTTGCTGAAGGATGATATGATATCGAAAGATGATCGATTGGAGAAGAAGAGGTGGAGCTGTTCGATCGAGTCAATTTCTAAAGACAACATGCAGTTACGTCCGTTGCAGCAGCAGCAGCAGCAGATCCCATGCTCGCTTCGGCGCCGGCCTTATCCGTTGGGAGTAGTTTGCACATCTCTTTTTGACTTCTAGATCGACTCGAGGTCGTCCGCATCTCTACCTGTGGTCCTTCAATTAAAATTTGCCTTGGCTCTTCTCTGATGCTAATCATTTTCCAACCATCCTTTCCGTTGCCTCACCACTTATCGAGGCTAGCTCTGCGTTTCGACTCGGCCTCCCTGGATGTCATCTCTTCGCCCAGGATACAACTATATAATATCTTTTCGGGACAGTCTAATGACTACCATATAAAGTATTATTATCATGAGGTATAGAATTCAAATTTCAATAAAATCAAGATAAAATGTCTTCCTTATGTGTTAGTTATTATTCTAAAGGCTAGTAGTCCCGCTAGTAGCCATCCGTGATTTACCTCCTCAATATTGGACAGATTGATAGAGATGTTAGGGGTAAATATATTCACTTTTTACCATAGGATACAAGTATACAACAGATATATCACATATTTATTATATTAATATATCCTTTTTTAATTAACGCACAATCATTAGTGTGTTCATTGTAATATTAATATTTATTATTTATGAATCTATCATCCACTCTTTTTTTTTATTTTATTTTATATTAAATAAAAAAATTTTGATTTTATTCTTACTCATTAATTACATTCAAAAAATTGAACGTTGATGATATTATAACACCCATTTATATTAGTTGTAACACAATAGTCTTCATGTTAACATCAATGGGAGTATTCTTACACCGTGATAAAATATAATATGTTATGCTAATTAAAACTATTACACATAAAAATACAGTATACCAACAAAATTACTTAAACTCTATCAATATTATTTTAACAGGTGGAAATCAATTTAAACTTTTTATAACAACTACTCAATAGTTATTACAATATTATATTAAGGAGATGAGACGCTCATTTTGGATTGGAAGCCCAGCCCATAGATCGGCTAGTATTTCGTAGCCCACCGCAAACAACATTGACTAATCACAGTTGACACATTGAGCTATTTCTTTCTCGCACTTTGGTTTTTCACCTGCAGCAGATCGAAAGCTCGATTTAGATTTCTGCCCAGGCGAGTTGGCGCATCGCGAATTGCTGGTTAGCATGCTAGATTTTTAGTGAGTTTAATTCTCTCTATTCCTTCTAATTAAATCATAATCAAGATCTAGTCTGTTTTCTCGAATCCAAGATCTCACTTCTATTTTATTTTATTTTATTTTATTTTTCCGAAATCAGTTGGTAGTATAGAGAACATCAGATGGTATTCTTATCGATTTAGGTTAGGGTTTCGATTTCGCACCCGTTAATTGTTTGATATGCATTAGTTTCTTCTTGATCTGTATGCTTAATTAGGGTTATAATTGCCTTTGGTTGATTTATTTGTTGCCAGCGATGTGGAATCGAAGCGTTAAAGCATTCACGCATTCGTATGGTACTCCAAAATGGCGTGCAATAGCTCTGGCATCTATGGTCTTCTTTGCTTTCGCTTATTTTGTGACCAAGAGAGGGGACTCATTCCCTTCATCCGATCTAATAAACACTAAAAGAGCAAGTTATCAATCTTCAGTCCAATTCAATCCTTCTCTGGAGTTGCTGAATGGTACTGATGTCATCTGGCAAATCCCTGATTCGCCGAAGGCTGCTCTTTTCATAGCTCATGGTTGTGGTGTCAGAGCCGCAAATTTCTGGGACAACTACCCGGGATGTCCAAACTGCATTGGGTTGCCTGAAGAAAGGATCTTTGTGCTTCGTGCTTTGGAACGAAAATTTGCAGTGTTGACCATTTCTAGCTTGGATAGATGCTGGTCATTTGATGAAATACAAAATGTTAAATGGATCATCAAGTGGTGGATCAAAACAAACAAGCTTGGGACAATCCCCTTGGTGGCTATGGGGGCATCATCTGGTGGTTACTTCGTTTCTGCACTTGCTGCTGAGGTAAGATTCCACAGCATTGCAATTATGATTTCTGAAGGAACATTTGCATCGATGGGTGTCCTAAAGGACTATCCCCCAACCCTTTTCGTTCACATGCCTAAGGACCAAGTTACAATGTTGAGGATACAAAAGAACATGAGAGTTTTGAGGCAGAATGGAGTTGCTGTGAGCGAGATCAGATGCATGGAATTTCCTTTGTCTCCAGATCTGCTATCGGATAGGATCCCCAGGTTGAACAAGACATTTTGTATCAAATTGTATGATGTTTTTCGTGAGAAGGGATTCATCAATCAAAATGGTTATTTGAAGAATGATGGGCGGCAAATTCAGTGGAAGGAGGCTCTTATTGAAAGGGATATGATCTCAGAAAATTATGAGTTGCTTAAACATATTGACGAGGAGTTAAATCTTGCATTTGCATTACATGAACTGACCAGTTTCCAAGCACATGAAATTCTTCTTTGGTTTGAGTCCCATATAAACCCATCAATGGGTTCCTAGATTCATGGTTCTTATGGCTTTTTCATTAACTGATCTCCATGGGATTGCCAGATTACAATATTTTCTGTGGAAATGCTAAATCTTGGTGAAAAAAGAAACCAAGAACAATGAGGAGACTGTTTCTGAAGGTAAAAGTTGCTGATATGGTACCATCTCTGCTTAACTGACATGTTTTGATAATAGTAGTTTTTTTTATCATATCAGGTATTGCGACCTGTTGAAATCCGGAGTCTTTGGAAATGCTTATTTCATTGTTCGTGCCAATTTCTAGTGGTCTTGTAACAAGCATTGCAAATTTTGTAAAGTTTTCAACTTGTGTTGTAAAATGCAGTTTGAGTTTCTTTGGAATGGTAAAGGCTGAATGTTTAAGTTGTAACAACTGGAATTTTCTTCAGGTGAATTTACCTTAGCCATGATGAGACAAGTCAAAATTTCCAGTTTTTTGCTTGTAGTGGGGTAAGGTGGACGTTAAATATGATAGAAGTTTGAGGCATCAACGAACATCTTCAGTACATCAAATAAATTTATACTTTTGGATTTCTGTAGGTAAGTTGAAACATTTGCATATTGCATAATTAATAGAGAGAACCATCAACAATAAAGAAACTGGAATTCCTTTTTGAACTTGCATCTCTCTCCTACTTGGAAGTCATACGAATATAAATTGCAAAGTATGTTTTAGATACTTCCTTTCTGAACCCATCATATAGAAAGTTGCATAATCAACACACTAAAAGGGTAATCCCTAGTTCTACTGCCATTTATTAGGATAATGAATATCTCACTTTTAAAGGCTGTAATAGCTTCAGCAATGCTGTTTTCCCAGTGGTAATGTTGGGTTTCTATTAATAGCTCCATAATGAGTTTAGCATGCACAGCATATATGCATTTCATGTCATCCTCTCCACGACCTTTGTCAAGTCTCTCATGCACTTTGCTAGATTGGACGTCATATTGCTGGATGCTTGCATATATTTAGAATTCAGAAAAGCTCAGAGATACCAGTGATATGTTCATTTTTCTTTTAAAAGTATAACATATATAACTTATTTGTGGAACCTGAATTTATTTATGTTACTTAAGCTCACATAAATTTGTAGGATGACTGTGTGAGTAGGTTTACTTATTCGTGGCACCTGAATTTTATTTATCCCAGTTAGATTCACATAGATCTGTAGAATGCATCAGTTCTTGTTTGGTTTTTTCCTAATGAATTCTCTCTTCTTTTAAGGGGTAAAGATAGGTCATATCAGGAGCCAAAGCAACACTAATAGGTAGTGCGTAGAAAGTAGTATTTACAAACAGATGAGTGTGTAATTATTGAGAAAAGAAACGAGTAGGAAAAAATCACTCTCAAGGTTGGACATTTCTACTAGCAAATTAAAGCTCAACTTTAGCTAGTGTTGGCTACAAAATGTACTATATTTTTCTAGGACCAAATGACTGAGATCCAGCCTAGCATGAGGCCTTTCATGCATTTGATCTGATTGTCATTTGTTTTCTTTTGTAGCACTTCACTGAGGCCTTACCGTAGTAGAGGCTGAATAGTGAAATGTGCCTGCAGATATTTTACTCCAATATCTTGCCATGTTGCACTTGAAGAAGAGGTGAGTGGATGTTTGATGTTGGGTGGTTCCATATTAGATACATGAGTCAGTATTGGTGCATTTTAGGAAATGATATCCTTATATCCAACTTGCTTTTGCTAGTTAGCTGCACAAGTTTTCACCTTTGTAGGGACGGCGTTGCCATATTGTTTGTGCCAATCAACACTTAACCCTTCTGTGAGAAAAGGATGTGGGCATTACACAATTAAGGAGAACCTTCAGAGTCTCATAGGAGTTGATCAGGCTAAATGAATGTGAAATTCCAATGGATGTTTTTGCTAGTTATTTACTTTCTCTTTTTCTGTTGTTTTGCGATGATACCAATGAAATAACAGCCATCCATCCATATTCCATCCCTTTATCCATTTCGCCTGAGGGGAGGAAGTATCATACTAAAATCATCAACGTTTTCATGGATTTTTTTTTTTTTTTTTTTTTTCTTTTTGACTGCAGTTCTCAAAAATTGCATTTATAGGTTACCAAGTGATGTGATATGGTGAAAGTTCAGCAGCATTTTATGGTGTTAACGCTCTGATTTACAGGAAAGACAGGAAACATCGGCAATGTAGTTTTAAGGAAAACTGTGGAAAAAAACCCATTTATCCATTTTCCTTGTACTCCTCTTTTTTCTTCCAGCACCTGTTTGATGCTAAATCTCATTGTTTTCTAATAACCTGGCAGGAAACTACTATATTGTCATCCATTATTTGTGAGATTCTCCCATCGCCATCAAAAGTACTATCACCATTGATGAAGGAAGCTTCAGCGACAAAATGGAATCAATATCATTGGTAAAATCTGTGAAGGTAATAATTGTTTGCTCTGTATCTCTCACAAGTGTTTTATGCCATATTCTTAGGGATCATTTTCATTTTTAAGAAAAGTTGTAGTTTGTTGTAACTTTTTCAGATGTTAAAATAGCTTTCTTTCTTCATACGAGTTTATAGCATCGTCTAATACCTTTGAATTTTTCACATGAGTTTCTTCATATTTCTTGGTTTCTGTTTTATGCTGATGTTACTTGGTCTCTTTGTGTTCATAACAGAATTTTTCATTCCAGCTTGGTTTTGTTTGCCAAGGCTAACTAACTTAAGACAACTCTTGTAGATATTTTTGTAAGCTGGATAGTTTCAACACCTATCCGTTGTGGTTCTGCACCAATCTCAATAGATCCCCTTGATGGCCATTTTTACATGGCATTTTGTGGTTGATGATAGCCTGAGAATTGACAGTATATATAATCTTCATAATCATAGCTATGCATTTGCTAAATAGCACAAAACGATATCAGGAATAAATGTGATTGAATTTCTGGATCAAACAATCTTTCCTACAAAATTCAAATAAATTCAAATACAAAATTCAAATAAATTGTCCATGAAAATTCAAATATAGGAAGCTAGCATCTTTGCCTTAAACTCCATTTCTGATCGTGTTTGCAATCAAAGAGGTTTAAAAGACCATTATGTGCAGATAATCATGGTTTCTATAGATAAAACCAATAAAAGAATTTTCGCAGATAATCATGTGAAGAGATTTTTTTTTTTTTCAAGAAATCTACTTAATTGGTAGATTTGGGTTATGAATTTTCATTAGGAACAAATTTTAAGCTGCTACTAAATTCAGTTGTGGCTGAAGAAAGACTACCACTTCCAAAGCAGTGACATGTTAGATAGTTCAGAGCCGGTGTAGAGAATATAACATTAGATTTTCGTCATCATAGTTATTTAAATATGTTAGTTTGAGAACTCTAGACATCACTTAATCTCGAGACACCATGGTTTAATTCATACCTCTCCTGTAAGAAGACTTTGCGAACATATGTAAATATATAAACTATCTTTTGTCAACGGATATGCTGTCAAATAAAATCATCTGAGACCAGTTCACGAAAGCAGCATTTGGAATGGTCATTTGAAATAAAAGAAAAATTATACACCCCACTCCTAATCTATACAGCTAGGAAAAGAGAAGAAGAGACTTTTTTGACAGCTAAAAGGATCTTATTATCTTCTACAAGTTCATCGAGCATGTGATGAGTAAAAAACAATTTTTATCATACAACAATGTCAAAGTGTGCACCTATCCTTGTATCCACAAATTCAAACCTGATAATCTTTTTAATCTTTTGCTTTTTTTCAGAAAAGGATGGGACAATAGAAAAAAATGTCAATTTTGACGTTTGATCGACCTATGAAATAGTGAGTACTGGGAAATAGTTTGATTAATGTCCAGTGACCTTTATTGTAATAAATTAGAAGCATCTACCAGATTCTTCATATTATAAGACAATGATTCTAACCAACATCGCCAATGGTCCTATAAAAATATCAAATTTTTTAATTTCGAATGGTGTAGGTTCATCTGTTTCGTCCGAAATTGGCTAATGGACCTAGAGAATTTCGAATTACTTCAAACCAAAATTAATGTACTCTGAAAATCTTCTTAATGTATCCATGTCCTTAGATCTAAATTCGATAGCATGAATTGAGAGCGGTGAATTTTTAACTTATAAAAGCTCGATAAAATTTGTCACAAGTTCATTATAAGACATAGGATAATGGTATTCACCGACCAACATCACTAATAGATTTTTAGAACTCCTCTTGTTTGAAAAATATTTAAATTTTAAATTTTTAAATAATGTAGGTCAATAATCAATTTCATTCGAAAGTAGCTAATTGACTTAGAGAACTCCGAATTACTTTAAATCAAAATCAATGTGCTCTTGAAAACTTTTTTAATATATGTATGCCATCAGATCTGAATTTGATAGCATAAATTGAGAGTAGTGAATTTTGAAATTTGTAGAGTAAAAATTTAGGTGATGCCACAAGGTACATAGTTACAAGGGGACAAGTGAAAAGCAAAGTTTCAAAATAATAATTTTGATCAAATTAAAATAATTCTATTTATATAGTAGAAGTGACCATCATAACTATTTTGATAGTATGGAACAAAAATATATTTAAATTTTTTTTAAGAAAACGATAATAAAAGATGTTCTTTTAAAAAAGTATTTTACTATAGATATTTTGGATGGACAAATCATTTACTTGATGTTCAGGATCATGGATGATATATTTATAACTTTGATGGGGGAAGAACAACCAATGGTCAATATCGAGGAAAATATGTATTATAGAACGACTAGTTTTCATGGTCAATTGTAATGCACCCTAAAGCTTTTTATTGGGGATTGGTAGAAGAGAACTGACAAGCAAGTTAGAACAATAAGTCAGCAAGCCAGGAAATCCTAGGTAGAGAAACTTCTCTTAGAAACCTCCTAGCATTGTGATCTTGATTAACTCCTCAATTCAATTAATTTGCTTGAACGTATATGTGCATCTTATGACTCGGACGGTATGTTTGTGTCATTTGTAAATTGTATTATTTAAAGCTTTACTATTGTTGCAAATTAAATTTAGCCATTTTATAACATAATTAGCAACAAACCATTAAATACTTAGGTATCAGTGCCATTAAGTTTCTTAATTGAGCTGTACACTCATTTTCTTGATGTATTACACCAGCAAGCATGTTATCATGATCATGTCATGGCCTTTTGTACACCGTTTGAATAAAGATCAGGAAAAGGATATAGATCTACAACAATAGACTCAGTTAAGAATTATACCTTGTCAAGTATTGATTGACAGTAGAGCTGCTTTCCTCATGTAGGATCAAAGATTTCAACATTAGAGAAACGCGGTCATCTCCTCCACCGATGAAGTATATCTTGTGATTCAGAATACAACCAGCTAGATTTTCTTTCTTATGCATCAAAGTAGGGCAAGATGTCAGTACATCATTCCTTCCATTATGGCACTCAACCCTAGATTTTCTTTCTTACACATCAAAGTGTGGCAAGAGGTCAGTACATCATTCCTTCTATTATAGCACTCAACTTTAGACTTTAGAAATAAAGAGAAAGAAAGTTGGTATGTCAAGCAATGATAAAAGAAAATTATAAAAGAAAAGGGTGTATCCATGTGTCCAAACTATCTATGTTGTACAATATTATCATCCATACTAACAGCAGAAGCACAAGAATAAGCACAACTCATGGGCTTATGGGAAGTTAAAATGTCCAGTGATGATGAGAAAGAGCGCAAGGTTGATAATTAGGAAATGTCATTGTAACCATCAAGATATATGACTTGCTTTGGACCTAAACAATCCACAACAAGTTTGTCAAGCGAAATAGAACAAAATGGTACATACATTCAAAATAAATCAATAAATTTTATAATTACACAAGTTGAATTGATTATGCTTGAATGTTCAAGAACTAGAGAGAGACAAAAGAAAATTCTACTTAATACTGGACATAAAATATCTGAATGCCAACAATCATAATTAAGAGGGGACCACACATTGATCTGCCACTAATAGTTGGACTGTAAACTTTCATAAAATATCATTGCAGGGTTTGCCTCTGCCTACAATAGAATTCACAAGACTACCATTGTTTTTTTTTTAGCAAATTATTTTTTTAAAAAATGATAACATAAGACAGATTGTAAATGTAGTCTACTTAGATCATATTCTACCATTAAACTCAAATACTCAATAAATTATTGGAGTTTGTCCAGTATTAAGTAAAGTTTTCTTTTGTCTCTCTACTTCTGGCACCTTCAGGCATAATCAATTCAACTTGTGTAATTATAAAATTCATTGATCTATTTTGGATGTCTGCACCATTTTGTTCTATTTCCCTTAACAAACTTACCGTGTATTGTCTAGGTCCAGAGCATGTCATATAACTTAGTGGTTATAATGGTATTTTCTTATTATCAACCTTGCACTCTTTCTCACGATCACTGGAGATTTTAACTTTTCATAAGTCCATGAGTTGTGTTCATTCTTATGCTTTTAGTATTAGTATGGATGATAATATTGTACAACATAGGTAGTTTGGATATACATGGGTACACATTTTCCTTTTGTAATTTTTTTCTTTTTATTTCTAAGTTCAGTGCTATAATGGAAGGAAATAATGGAAGGAATGATGGATTGACCTTTTACCTCACTTTGATGTATAAGAAAGAAAATCTAGTTGATTATACACTGGATGATAAGATATACTCCATCGGTGGAGGAGATGACAATCAGTGTTTTTCTGATATTTAAATCCTTGATCCTGCATGGAAAAAGTAGCTCCACAGTCAACCAATGCTAGTCTATTGTTGTATCTATATCCTTTTCCTTATCTTTAAAATAAAGGTGTACTGAAGGTCATGGCAGATCATGATAACATGCTTGCTGATGTGATACATAAAGAAAATTTCTAAAAAGATTATATGCTAATCTTATATGGCTAGCTTCATAGTCATCTGGAGGTAAATCAAGGAATTGAATAAGCTATCACATACGAGAGTATTTCTATCAACTTTATAACCGATATTTGTACAGATCAATTAAGAAATTTAATGGCACTGATACTTAAGTATATAATGGTTTGTTGCTAATTATGTTATAACATGGCTAAATGCAATTTGCAACAATAGTGAAGCTTTTAACAATACAATTTACGAATGACACAAACATACAGTTCGAGTCACAAGATGCACATATATTTTCAAGCAAATTAATTGAATTGAGGAGTTAATCAAGATCATAATGCTAGGAGGTTTCTAAGAGAAGTTTCTCTACCTAGGATTTCTTGGCTTGTTGACAGATTGTTCTCACTTTGTTTTTCAGATTTCTTTTACCAATCCTCTATAAAAAACTTTAGGGTGTATTTCCGCAATATACCGTAATTGTTCTTCACCGTCAAAGTTATAAATATATCATCGATGATCGTGAACATCAAGAAATGCTTTGTCCATCCTAAATATCTATGGTAAAAGAGCATTTTTTTTTCGTTTACATAAAAATAAATCTTAAAAATATTTTTGTTCTATACTATCAAAATCGTAATGTTGGTCACTCCTACATGCATCAAATAGAATTATTTTAATCTGAGCAAAATTATTATTTCAAGATTTTGCTTTGCACTCGTTAGCTTTGCTCTCAATATAATTTATTATTCTCAATTTATACTATCAAATTTAGATATGATAATATAAATATATTAAAGAGATTTTTAAGAATATATTCATTTTAATTTAAAATTCTTTGAGCGAAACTAGTTGATGGACTTGTAGGGTAAGAGAAGAGGTATTTTAAAAATATAGTAGATGATTTATGTATTATGTTGTAAAAGATAATTTGTTAGTTTTCAGTGTCTCTATTAATCAGTTTCTATATTAACAATACGGAGAAGATAAATTATGACCGGGTGAGTTTTGACGTTAAGATGTCAAATGATTTATGTATTATGATTGACGATTGTTGGATGCCAAACTTACATACACAGATCCGTTCAGTAAAATGCCGTTATTTTAATCCGAGAAAGGTGAATGTTTGAAAATGAATAAAGGTGATGCCTAATAAATGAGCTGAATATTTAATTCTGATCTGTACTTGAAAAAAATATATTAAACCGTAACAAAATGATAAAACCTCTCATAAAAGTAATATCTATCATAACTAAAACAGCAACACCTGAGGTAATTAAAGCTGACATATATTATCTACCAGTAATGTTTAGGATGTATTTAATTAGGATTATCTTTAATAACTTTAGTTATTCATTTAAGATTATCAATAGAAATTCCATTCGATTTAAGTAATTGATGATTTTTAAGTAATATTTTATACTCGAGACGTCAGTAAAATGGACATATAATCAAAAATAAAAAAAATAAGATTTTTTTTTATTCCGGGGTTAATAAATTTTTTTACTAAAATTATCTTCCGATAAGAGGAAAACATGAAAAAAAAAAACGTAAAATAAATAAATAAATATATAAAAAAAACTTTAAAAAGCATAAAAAGGAAAGGTAAAAAAATTTAAAAAAAAAGGGAAAAAATAAAGAAAAACATGAAAAAAAATGTAAAAAAAATAATAATACAAACAAATGTAAAAAAAAGGGAAAAAAAAAACAAAAAGAAAAACGTGAAAAGTGGTTAATTTTGTAATAGAAGGTAATACAGTAAAATATTAGATTAGATTATTTATTAAAATATTCACATAAATAAATTTTTATTGTATTATCTAGATTGATTAAATAATATTTAATTATATTTTATTTTCTATAACTAAGAGTATATACGATAACTTATACTAAATGTATATTTACAATAATAAACGATAACGCATGTTTGTCATATATTGTAAACGATAACACATGTTTGTCATATAAAAATGTAGTAGTTAATTATACGGTAGATTTCAAGCATGAGATGAGGATCGGATCATGATGAAGCTGCGAGAAATATTCTGGAAGTTGTGAGAAATATCCTCTCACATATAGTAGCATATTCGATAGTTGATTTAGCTGTTTGTATTTAATCATGGAAGCGGTAAATACTGGACCGTGTAGTTTAGGATAAGATAAATGACATCACCTTTTGCAGCATGTCATACAAACTTTGTTTGCATAATATTTTTAAAATTAAATTCGAACCCACGTACGAAAAAGATCCTCTGAGTGAAAGAGGTCTTCACAAAATTTTGCCACAGTAAACTGATCAGTTTGGACGAGAATTTCACACACAATTTGAGCGAATTCAATTACAATTGTTGACGAATAAATGATGGAGATTAAATTTGTCGGAGGAGGCCTCACCAGATTTACGCGTGGAGCCCCGTCCATATCTGTGGTGGTGCATTGCAAAATCCTGATGAAATTTAAAAAATCATCTAAATTAATTTATTTTGTTTGACTTAATCGACATTAGATTTTATTTGATTTTAATGTTAAAGTTAGATCGATTCAATTTCATATATTATATATTGAGTCTACTTGTAAGGAGTTTGGGGTTTTCCTACAGTGAATTCAGCTACTTAAAAGTGAAAAAAAGAAAAAGAAAAATGATTTCTCTGTTTTTCTCCTACTTCTTCTTCTTCTTCTTCTTCGCTTCTCTCTATCTATAAGAAGCGAGTGCTTGGTTTGACGAACTGCTGAGCGATTTGCCAATTGCGGACGTCGATGCTGCATCGTTTCGGTATCATCCGACCACTCTGCCTCGCTATGCCCTTCTAGTGCTCGCCGAGCGGCCTAGAGAATATACTCCGGCCGCCAATGTCGCATCCTTTCAACTCGTCGGAGGCCGAGAACAACAACAATTCCGCCTGCTCGCTCACCTCCTCCTCCTCCTCCTCCTCCTCCTCGAAGGCGAAGACGAAGGCGGCGAAGAGGCCGGAGGCGCCGGCGGACGGCAGGTCGTCGTACCGCGGCGTGCGGATGCGGAGCTGGGGCAAGTGGGTGTCGGAGATCCGCGAGCCCCGCAAGAAGTCGCGCATCTGGCTCGGCACCTTCCCGACGCCGGAGATGGCGGC
>JBBMJZ010387338.1:0-15086 GCA_037833815.1 Zingiber zerumbet | reverse complement strand
TTAAACTAAAATTACAAATTTAAAAAAGTTAAAAACCCTAAACATAGATATGTGCTATTGATTGCAATGTTGTTATGATTTATCATTTATGATATAGATTTTTAATTTGTGTAGATAAATATTTTTTTTTAATTTAATATACAAAATTTCTTTATTGAATTCAGGTAATGTTCGGGTCAAACGGATTAAACGGGTCGGGTTCAGGTCAAGTGCAAATAAACAGATCAGGTTCAGGTTGAATAGTTTGACCCGAATTAATAATTCAGGTCGGGTTCAGGTTGTCATTTGCCAACCCGCCAACCCGAACCCGTCAACCCGAACCCGAATCGAATTTATTTTGTAGGGTATATTTTATTTTATGGATTAACTCTTTTTTGCAGAGTTTAAAAAAAGAAGCAAAAGTTGCCTTGGATTACCGCTTGGAGACACCCTGGACTAGTTGGAGGCGCCCTCAAGGAGATAAGTTTGTGCTACAAGAAGGGGCCATGGAGTGCGCTAGAGGTGCCTCAGTGGTGCATTGGAGGCGCCTTAGAGAGCTTGGAGGCACCTTGCACAAATAGAAATCATAGACTTCGAAGGTGATAAGAAGCCGAAGGTTACGTGATTAGATTTACATTAGAGGCGCCTCTGAGGAGGGTTGGAAGCTCCCTCAACTTCTTGTGTTTCTAAGCCCTGTACACTTAGACACAAGGATCAAATAACAAGAACCTAATTGAACTTGGTTGACCACATCAAAATTACTCCGGGGCACTTACAATTATTACTACTTATTATTACTGCTAACTTTATTTTGCAAGTTAAATATTTTAGTTTTGCACTAACATGTTTTGTAGGGTAAAAAGAGCACAAATAGTCTCGGGTGAACAGTGCTCGAGGCGCCTTCCATGATATAGAAGACGTCTTTGCACTGTTCATAAAAGGCGCCTTTATGACTATGGAAGGCACATTCCATAGGATAAAATTCAGATTTCGTCGTAGATAAGGACCGGGTTGTTCAGGATCAAACTTCTTAGGTTAGAGGCGCCTTCAAGGCTATGGAAGGCGCCTTCCACACCCTTTATAAGGGCATTTCGACCAAGCTTCAAGACACAGCTCATATACAAGCTTCTACTTGTCTGATTGAGGTTTCGACAGCTCTAGCTTCCTACTGTGACTCTGCTATAACACTACTATGCACGTTTACAGCTGAGAAGCCGCCAAAACACCGAGCTCAAGTTGATCATCTCTGAAAAAGTGTTTAGTAATATTAATTTTTGTACTTAATTATTGCAAAAGGACAAGTGTAGTGTGTTACACTTGTTCCAACTTTCTTTGTACTCAATCCCCTCTTTCGGTGGTTCTAGAAGAGGTATTTAATAAATTATCCATCGATAGGTCCACAGGACCTGAGTCTTGAAGTAGGAGCCGCCGAAGACTCCGAACCAAGTAAATCCTTGCGTTCGTGTCTAATTCTGTCTTCTTACTTGTCTTCTTACTTGCTTTCAATTTTCGTGTTCTTTCCTCTGCATTTACTTTGATTTAAAATAACAAAAAAATAAGCTTTTGAAAACCACATGATTCATCCTCCCTCTCACATATGTCTCAATCCAACAAGTGATATCAGAGCAAGGTTCTGCTCTGAATTGGTGCAACCACCAATCAAGCTGTGGGAATTTTTTCGTACCTTATATGAATTGATAAAACTTACATCTTCAAATAATTATTTCTCGTTCGGTTTTAACTTGAAGTTGGTGCAACATCACTTGAGCTCTTTGACATTGTTTTTTCAAATTATGCTAATCCAAGACCATGTCTTGGTACCTCCTTTTAGTTCTCTATTTTAGTGATAAATGGCCCAAAATGAAGGATACAATACCGTTCATTCGCTGCTATTCAACAGGGACGATTTTCCATATTTGAAGAAGAGGATGGAAGTATACCTGAAGGCCGACTTTGACCAGTGGTTCAGCATCACTAAGGATACAAGACGCCAGTCGACCACAACATCAGAATTCCAATGGACAAGAAAAATTGGAATCCAGAGATAAATAAGAAGACTCAGATTGACTTCAAGGTCCTCAACACAATCTAGTGCGGACTAACAAAGGAAGAACTAAACTGCATCGGCTCACACGAAAACATAAAGGAGCTATGTGACAAGCTCTTAGAACTACACAAGGGAACTAACAACGTAAAGGTAACTAAAAGGGACTTGTTTTTAAATAGATTATTTAACATCAGAATGCAGAAAGGAGAATCTGCCAATCAATTGCACACAGAGATAAAATACATCCTCAACAGGCTTCATATAATCAGCCATCAGATAAAGAACCGAGATCTAATAAAGTATGCTCTTAATGCATTTCCTCGAAATACACTGTGGGCATCAATCGTGGATGCCTACAAAATCTCAAGGAATTTATCTAAATTAAAATTAGATGAACTCTTCTATGAATTAGAACTACACGAACAGACTAACGCCAAATTTGGGAAAGGTATTGCTTTTGTTGCAGATCATCATAAGAAAAATCTAGACCTAAACCAGAACCAAAAGATGTGTCAGACCCAGACTCAGATGATGAAGAACACCTAGTGAACCTAGTAAGAAAGATGCTCAGTAGAAGAAAGAAAAACTTCACCAAAAGGGATCTATAGACGATCAAGACTACTCCCAACAACAATAAGACGAACATCACATGCTTTAGATGCAACAAGAAGGGACATTACAAGAATGACTGCCCGAATCTCAAAAAGAAGAAAGCCCTCAAGGCAACTTAGGATAAATTGTCCACGAAGGAATTAGCTAGTGACGAACCGAAGTACACCAACTACCTCGCATTGATGGCATACTGACCAGAATCAGAAAGTGAATCAGAAGATGGGTCTGAACCTGAATCGAGTCACGAGTTCACACTTGTTTCTGAAGGTTCCAATGAGGTACAATCTATTTTAAGTAAAAAGTTTTTAAAATAATTGCATGTTTACATAAAAAATTAACTATGTCTGAAAATCAAATAAATGAACTAAGTTTAGAAAATAAAATACTTAACGAACAATTAAAATCAATCTCAACGAACGAGTCGATTCAAGCTGAAACCCCAGCCCAAGTTGCAAAACTTGAAGATGACAATTTTAGATTGAAAGGCAAAGTAGTTAAACCAAAATAATTACTAGAAAAATTTACAACTAGATCTAAGTATCTTGATATGATACTTGGATCATAAAGAGTTGTGTACAATAAGTCCAGACTTAGATACAAGTCCAGTTTAACTAACAAAACCTTTATATCTCTAGTCAATCAAAATCAAATCAAGGTATGAGTTTCAAAAGCGTGTCTAACCACACAAATAGGAATTAATCAATACTACGTACCTAAAAATAAAATATACTATCTAAAACCAAATAACTCAACCTTAATCTCAAAAATTAAACCCTCTAACCTAAATTCAGTAAAGTTGAACAAAGCAATAACTAAACTAAATTAAATAAAAATAAAACAAATATAAACTCAAACTATAGCCAAGTCTATTATAATTATAAAAAAATCGACACAAACCCAAAACCTAAAACCTAACTCCAATAATTCAGGCCCCGACATAATGTGTGGATTGCATAATGTGTTTCCAAAGTCTATAATGCATAATGTGTGGACATAATTCAGCCAAGTCTATAATGTGTCTATTATAGCCAAGTCTCTTGCCAATTACTTCTGCAGTCAATGAGTGGACTGCATAATGTGTTTCCAAAGCGTGGCAATTTGTCCGAAAGATTGTGTGATAGTTTTACCGTCGGTTGATGGTTAATATAATTTTTGAACACATTTGGAATTATGTATAGCCTCGACAAACCGTTAAAATGTTGTTTTGTGTGCTTGTGTCCTTTATATTGGCTTTGGTTATCCAGAGACATCCAAAAACATAAAAGGCAAGCTAGTTTGTTGAAGTACTTAGGCCTTGCTTATGTATGCACATCATGAAGAATTGTTTTAGGAGCTTTATAGGATTGTTATCATTGTTCTAGGTAAGATTTGATTTGATTATATTGATGCGATGAGTGATATTTGATTTTACCTTTTAATTTTCACACTTGTCATGTAACAACAAGCTGTGTTAATCCCAACTGTGCTAATCATGCTTCCTGTGGGCAAATCCTATCTAACAACGCAAAACTAGTGTCTTTCTTTTGGTCATCTCTCAAGACCATGAATGTTGTCTGCGTTGAGTGGCATATAATGGTTTTTAAATTCTATAAAGAACATAATCACATTTGACCAATCACTTTTTTTTTTGCTTCATGAGAATACCTAATTGTTTGTTGATACCCTATCCTAGTATTGCATATTAAATCCTTGTATCTGATTGTCTTAGTTTACAGAAACATGGTGAAGGAGTTTTTGCTAGTAACTCTCACAAACATCATTAAAACTACCGAAAGTGTGATACGTTTCCAAGTCAAAAGGTGAACATTATTGATATCCTTTTTCTTGATGATTGTTTAATTTGTGATAAATTTATGGCCATTTATTTGCTTGATGTATTAATAGAATGTCAAATCTCCATCTCAATCGCTAGACGTGCATATTTTACATTGTATTTCCCACATAATTCATTTATCTGTTTATCACTTTTTCCATGCAATTCAGTGTTTGCTATATTATATGTATCAGGCAGTTTCATTGGAAATCTACATGAACACTACTCTATCTTACTTAATGGATCAATTAACTGCACCTTTAGCTAATGACTCAAATCATCATGAGACCATTTCTAACAAGATTGATCATGACTGCATTCTATCTCCTTTCATCTACATGAACCTTTAATATTCACACAAATTACACTCTACAATAACTTCAACAATTTTCTATCGTACAGTGTTCATGAAGAAATACTTCACATGTCTAGATCATTGCTTCCATCTAACACTGGGTGCATCCGATGGTTGTCTAAATATGGGACAGAGCATGGGTCACAAGTCGATAGGTTTCATTTTTTGTATTCCTAATATTTCATTTTGGTCAATTAGTTTGTCGATATTTACTATCATATGGTCCATCTTAGTTCAATTGTTGCCACCATCTTAGTACAATTGTTGCACACCACATTATTATATATGTTCATATGAAGAAACTCTTTGGAATTTCTATAGAAGTTTGGAAACGCAAAGCAATATTTAAAAGGAGATGCATGAAGAAGGTACGATAAACTCAATTGAAGGAGACAAGTTACAGAACACAATGCACCGACACAAGTCTAAGAAATAAACTCTCGATGATAGATAGATCATGATTTTGGGACCTCTAGTCACTGAAAGAAAGATTCACACATTCCTACGTCCAAAACAATCCAATGGCAGAGAATTTATGTTTCTAATTCTTTTGTAGTTCCAAATGTTGGGTTGTAATGGTCGTAAATAAAATTTTACATTGAAAACATATGGAAAGGATTATGGATTTATAAGGAAAAGATATCTCCATTGGTAAAAAACCTTTTGAGTAGAACCTAAAAATAAAACTATGAGGGCTTAGGCTCAAAGTGGACAATATCATACTATTATGAAGATATTTAAATTCTTTTGATCCTAACAATTGGTATCAGAGTCCGGACCTGCTAGAAGGACTAACCGCCGACTGTGCATAAGAGTCATGGTCCAATCGAACTGTGTGGGTGGAATATTAACATCGAATGAAGAAAGTAGAGGCTCCCATGTCTGCATCAAGATGATGAGACACTAGGTAGAGAAGCCTTAGTTGCAGCTAGACGAGAAAGTTTTAGTAGGTCGGGTGGACCGAGGTGCAAGGAAATCCTGTGGGTCAAAGATAAGATGGCATTAAGCGGATAGACTTGAGGGAGTGGTCTTTTATTTAAGGGGGGATTGTTGGGTTGTAATGGTTACAAATAAAGTCTCATATTGAAAACATATGAAAAGGACCATGGACTTATAAGAGAAAGATATCTCTATTGATATGTGGTCTTTTGGGTAGAACCCAAAAATAAAACTATGAGGGTCAAAGTTTGGAAGTATTATTTATTAGTATCTGTTGGCAATATTGTAGGATCCTTGCCCTAGAAGGGGGGAGGGTGAATAGTACCCGTGGCTTTCACGTTCGTTTAAAAACGTTCGAGTAAAACGCAGCAGAATAAGAAAGACAAGACAGAAAGAAAGCAATCACGAACACCAAGAGTTACTTGGTTCAGAGCCTGTGACGACTCCTACTCCAAGGCTCGCAGGTGAGAGTGCTTTCGATGGACAATCTACTAATCAATCGAAATAGTACAAGTGTGCAATTACAAGATTAAGACAACTTTAAAGTAAAGAATACCCAACAACTACATATTTGAAAGATTAAGTCTTTAGTCGTCGGAGCAGCGTTTGGGTGTTGAGGATGTGTTTCCCGAGCAGCGCGCAAGAGCATCAGTCGTTTTGAATGTTGTTGTTTAGCCCCTAGTCGAATGCTGCTTATATAGGTTGTTCCAGGCTCCTAGAACCCCTCCAAATGCATGGACCACGTGTCCCGGCCAATCTACGTGCTCCATGTAGGTTTATGGATGATTTTTTGGGTCCGGGTGCCTGGCCCAAGTCCTGGCTCCCATACCGCCTTAATGCCCACTGCCCTCCCCGAGCGAGCCTGGTCCAGGCGCCCAAACCAACTTTTTTAGCCTCCCTTCTTTCTACAAAAGAAAGTTAGTCCAGCCAATAAACAATATATATAATATAAATTTGACAATCTCTGACTGTCCGGTTCTGACTTTAAGTTTCATTGAAACTCTAGGTCAAACCGACATTTAATGTTCCCTCTTCGGGGGAACGTGTCCTCACCTACTCCTCTCAAGAGAGTTTACCTTTTGCCAGATCAATCCTCCAGATCGTTTAGAGTTTTGCTCAGCATCCGAGACTTCAGGTCTTTATGCTAAACGTCCGCTCTACACCCGTCCAGACTTCCACCTGGTCTGTGACCACTATGATTTTCACCTAGAGTCCCCGACTCTAGGATTTCACCCAAAGTGCTCGACCCGCCAAGACTTCGTCTTGCCTAACCGTAGCTAGGACTTTTCACCACCTAGGGTTACCTCCCCCTATGACCTAGGGTTACCTCCCCCTAGAGTTTTCCACCTACCTAGAATCCACTAGGACTTTTGCCTAAACACACTTAGGACTTTTGCCTAAGCACACTTAGGACTTTCCTGCAAGTTCATTCAACCTTGTTAGATAACAAGTAACCTTAACTTTGGACCCTTTGTCATAATCAAAACTTAGGTTCGATCATTTGGTATTCCCTGCACCAGCAATCTCCCCGTTTTTGATTATGATAACCTAGTTTAAAGTTAAGTAAAACATAAGAATAATGTAAAAAAACTTACACATGAGCATAAGTGAAACAATTAAAAGAACTTGTGCATAAGCAAAATAATTTTTTAAAAAATTCCCTTATGCTCCTCCTTAATTAAAGGTTATATGTTTAACTTAACTTTATCTTTTCTAACATTTAACTTTCTGTCACCCTTTGACATAATCAAAAAGATACTAAGTTAGGGATTTAAAATACTTAGGGTGCGTTTGGTTTGTAAATTTTTTTTTTTCATTTTCTACTTTTCATTTTCTATTTCTATTTTTGTGTTTTTGACTATAGTTTTTAGAAAACAGAAAATGAGTTTGGTATAATAGACTGAATTTCTATTTTATAGAAAAGAAAACGAGAAAATGAGCAGGTTAATATGGAAAATGGTAAGCAAAATTATTCTTATTTAGAAAAAAATAAAGATGAAAAACTAATATAGGTATTATTCAGTTTCTTAATTGAAATGGGTCTTTAAAAATTTAAAAATATTTACCAAATGTAATGAATTAGTTGATGTTTATATAAATATAAAATCAACAAGTGGTTAAATCTATTCCATTTAAATAAAACAACTGTCATATATTAATATATATATGTACTAACAATTAATATATGTCCTGACACATTATTTTTTTTTTCACATGTTCAAATATATTAAACATAAATACAAAGCTAATTATGGATGATGCTCCACATAATCATTCCACATATTGCTTGTAATTTTATCACATACATTTCCCATCGGAGCTGTTTGGCTTGAATCAATTGGAATCGGCTCTTGATCACTAAAATCACCTTCGACTCCATACATTAGCTTATCATCAGAAGAGTATTCCATAAATAAATTATTCATTGCATGATGTCAACATATGAAATTATACACTGCACAACATGCAACTGGAATTAATCTTTGCCTAGTAATTGGATAGTTTGGCATATCTTTTAACATTCAGAACCTTGCTTTGAGCACCTTAATGCACTACTCTATAATATTACGATATGTATTGTGCCTATAATTGAATAACTCTTCCTTCCCCCTTGGTCTGTCTTGCCCCAATAATCTCGTAAGTGATAGTGTCGACCTCGATATGGAGTGAGAACCCCCGGCATGTTTGGGTAACTGGAATCAACAAGATAAAATTGATCTGTGATAGTGTTTCCATATTAATGATGTAAAACATCAACATAAATGAATATATAGAGAGAGTTTTATATGTTATTTACCATCGCAAGGTTTAGGAAAATTATTTTAATACCTTGTCAATGCGTCTATGAACACCCTAAAATCATTTGTTGTCCCCTCCCGACCAATATACACAAATGCGAAAAGCATATCGAAGTCACATGAAAGCATCACATTTTGTGTAACAGTAACCTTTCTATCATGAAAAGATGTCTAAATTGATGATAGTGTCCATGCTGACACGTGAGTCCCATCGATAGCTCCAATATAATTCTAAAAATGCACAATGTGTAACTAAGGATAAATTGTTAATGTAAGTAGACACATTAGTGTCGCATATGTACCTTAAAATAAGGAAACCATTTTGGATTGTTCAATATGCGAGGATGGACGCCATTGTGTTCATATGGTCGAATAATATATGTGCCCAAGGTTCAAACAGCTCGTAGAACTCGTTTGAACCACTTGCTACTGGTGTAGAATGAATGTTGAAATCGATTTGCACATATCTGATGTCGTGTGTTGTGCCCGACAATTAGTAAGAACATAGCGACACCTTCTTCAACTGTAATTTTCTTTCCATCTTGCAATAGATTCATCTCTTTTAATGTTCTACAAAAATTCACAAATACATGTTTTGACATATGGAAATTGTTAAAGAAAACTTGGGGGTGTCCATCAAGTATTTCTTGTATATACATCCTTCTAGTAAGAGATGAAGTTCGACACGACATTCGATCAATGTATCCAAGATATTCAATCATCATGTCATGAAAAAATCATTTGTGATACCCAAAACTATCAACAAATTGATATCTAGGCCCAATTCATCAGATTCATCATCAGAGCTTGACATGATCTGCAACTAACCAATATTAAAATCAACACACACATGTATAAAATTACCAATAGATTTATCTCATAAACAATCAATAAACAATTCATATTGAAAAATTCAACATAGGCTTCAATATTAAATTCCAAATTATAAAACAAGTCTTCAATATTCAAGCCAAGAGATCAAACAAACTCCATTAACATTAAGTAGTCTTCGGCTAGGTAATAAAAGCAATCCCCATCAACTTGGCAACATATGATCCTACACGTGCTCAAGATTGAGGAAATCCAACCATTCAACTCTCCTATTTGATGGAATTTTCATGAAAATTTCACACAAACTAGGTTTAAGGAAAGCTTTGGTAACTTTTGTGTACGCTTGGGTAGATAATGATTCCATCCCATTTAAAATCTGCATGCACATCTCTATAGAGTAAGGATCATTGAACACGCTAGTTCTAGAAGAACAGGATATATCTTGTTCACGTTCTAACTTGGCACCCTTCAACTCCAGGTATTTTTGCCTAGAAATAGATTCTCCACTCAGTTGTTCCATGGTATTACTCCACTTGTCCATACAAGCCTCATATTTTTCAATTCTTGAAACTTTAGGATCTTTACGTCGATGACTATTGGATGACTCTGCAACACGACGCCGTCGATTATTAGGTTCCCCTCTGACATCCTCATTCTCGTCATCAACGACTTCAACAAATGAGTTGACGCCTCTATTAATGAATGCTTCTTCAAGCTCTCTCTCTTCATCAGATGTGGGAGGTAATTGAGTAGAAGCCCTATGCATATCACCTGTTGCTGTTGTCCCACCAAAAACTTCACTAAGAATGTGAAAATGATCACAACCTTCCGTATTGACTTGTACTCCCTTTTATTTTTCTGTACAATTGATTAGGAAAGCATTTTATTATACACTAGCATACAATAAAAAAATATATTTGAATGGATAAAAATATTTACCATATAAAATTCTGCCCACACTTCCTCTGCAGCATTCACTTTACCGGTGTCTGGATCCATTGTCACACCAGTATGAGCAAGCAATGTAGCAAAAAGTCGTTGTCTGGTGCGTAGACAATTCCATTTACCTTTGAGTCTATCGACACCATAATTCATCTTCGTAGCTTGATATAATTCTTTGTTGATCTCCTCCCAAACCACATTACTAAAGGTAGATGTTTGTAACTTATTGTGCTTCACTTTATCATAAATGATCTTGACAAACATGACAACATTAGTCTTTGACCACTCATATTTCTCCACATCGATACCGGGATTATAGCCTCCCATAATGTCTTCTATAAAACAATTGCTTTCATATTTAAGGGCACAAATAGAATGAAGAACAGTAAGAACAGTAGAATTAAGGAAAAATAGAAAATATTGCCTGGACATAAAAAACAACTAAGAAAGTAAAATAATAAAGAAACAACTTAAGAATACCTGCTATAAGACGCAACTAAGAATGCTTGGACATAAAGAAACAACTAAAGAATACCTGCTATAAAGACACAACTAAGAATGCTTGGACATAAAGAAACAACTAAAGAAGTCCCATGATTAATATAGTTGATATTTACGCGAGTTTATTCTAATAAATTTTCGATATAAAATATCTCACTGTGTTAGGAAAAAATATCCCTATCATTTACATATCTTGCCATGATCACTCCAACTGAGAAGCTTCCTCCTCCCATCATGCATGAAAGTAACTATTATTTAAAGAACAAATAAGATAACCAAATTCAAATCATATAAAAGATGAGAAATTATACTTCGGATTAATCCAATACACAAACTGAAGAAAAAACTGCCAGATTATAAAAAAAAAATTATATTACTTACATAATTAAGGAAACCTATGAATGGTTTCAACACCAAGTAATCCACAGCAGAGAGGATGCGACGAACGAAAGGGATCGTTGGAAAATATGAAGAAGACGAGCTCGACAGAGAGGATGCGGGATTAGCAAAGGGCTGCCGGTGTGTGAGCAACAGGGGGCGAAGGAGGAGCGGTGGTGCGCCGGAAGTGCGGCACAGGGAGAGGAGCGATGGAAGCAGCATTTTAGGGCACGGGAGAAGACGCACGGGAGTCAGGAGTTCAGGAGAGGAGGAAAAAAAAGGGTTAAAGAAAATGAAAAAAAATGACACCAGTGGGCCGCGTTTTCGCTTTTTTTTCGGCCGCGTTTTCGCGTTTTCACTTTTTTTTTCAGCCGCATTTTCACGTTTTCACTTTTTCTGGACCGCGTTTTCAGTTTTTTCTGAAAATGACCTTTAGCCGTTGATCCGGTGAGCACATATGAGGAGGGCATTTTAGACATTTGAGAGGGTGAGGTTTTGGTTCTTTAGGGAAAGACGGTTCACAACAAATGGAGGGGTCTTTTTGGTTCGCCGCCAGGGAAGGGAAAGGGGGAGGGGGGCTCGTGTGGAGGGGGGCTCGTGTGGTGGGGGGCGTTTCCGCCGCCGCGAGGGACAAACAGAGAGGGGGAGAAAAGGGGGCCGCCGAGCAAGAGGGGGTTTTGGGGTTTTTTCCGCCGCCAACACAGAGAACAGGGGGAGGGTTTTTTGGGTTGGCTTCGTGCTCGAGCCCGCCGCCAGCTGAGGAGAAGTTTCTCCCTCTCGTGCACTTCGCCGGCGACGACGAAGCCGCCGGCGCTCCTCCCCTCTCCTCTCGCTCTGGACTCCACAGCCCACGGCCCTTCTCGCCTCCTTCGGCTGGACCACACTGCCTCGGGCGTCGCCAGCCTTCGCTCTGCACACCGACTCTGCGCCACCTCCGGTCCTGTGCCAGCTCCCGTTCTGAGTGCCTCCGGTCGCTTTTACGACGGTCCTCGCAGCCTGCGCCACCGCGTGCAGTGGCTACTGCCACCTTCCGAGGCCACTTCCACCACCGGCTGACCCACGATCTCCATGGGTTGTATTATGCTTTGGTATTGTGTTCCGGCCATCGAGCCGTTGAGGTATTGGTGTTATCTGGCCTTTGTGCCATATCCGGCCTGCGTGCCGTATGCCGGCCTGCGAGCCGTTGTGATATCCCCGCCGAAGTGCTACTATCATATCCGGCCTACGAGCCGTCTCCTTGGACCCCTGCTGCATTAGAGCCCATGTCACCACGCGATGACTTGATCAACACCACGACCAGCACATCCATCCATCCGAGGGCGCCCCCCTGGGCCAGGGTACGTTCTCGTACCTTTTCTGTATTTAGTTAAATATTTTGCTATTATTATCTGGATACTCATGCATCTGTGGGATACGCCTCGAGCACTAAGGTACCAGAGACCGGGGGAACCCGGTCGCTGAATGCAGGTAAAGTTGACCGGAGGAGGACTTCTGATGATCCGGTCAACGCAGAGGACAGCTCATCACCGGGTCAAGAGGATGCGGTCCACATTTCAGACACGTCACGCCGGCAGGTTTGTTTTCTCAGCTTCCAGACAGGAACAACCGTTTTCTAGTTTTCTAGAAAATGGGATCTCATTTTCTGGAAAACATAAGTAAAAATGATCAACCAAACATGATTTTTATTTTTACAGAAAATGGAAATAGAAAATGATCAAACCAAACACCCCCTAAATTTCTTGGCCCACTCAAACTGATCAACTAGATCAATTTGTCTATAGATCGCACGATCTATCTTATCGACCTAGATGATCTTAAACAACTATATGGCTAGTCTATTGGGCTAATATGGATCCTCCGGCCTAAGGAGCCTACCACCAACCCTTGCTCACTTGGTCTATTGGTTTGTGTGGTTATTTATGATGTAATGGATGAATAATAATTATGATCAGAACAAAGTAAATTATTCTATGCTAATTCCAAGGGAATAAAATAGCTATTAGGATGAATTTAATTCTAATATGAGTCATTGTATAATATCATTTATAGAATTTTCACTTATATTATTTAGCATTATCCTAGTAATATTACTTGCCGTTTAAAAAAAAAATTGAGTGATTATATGTCACTGCATTTTGTTGAGATTCCAAAGTATAATACAAGAGTTTGAGATTACAACTACACATGAAATTTATTTCAACTCACCTCATTATACAATGTTCATGCATCAAGTCGACTACATATGAAGCACGTAATTAATCGTTTACCTAAATAGTTGTCGATATGCTTCTCAACTCGAGCCGTATTTGGATGAAGCAATCAACCTTTCTTAGATATTCATAGTTGTTTCCTCTTAATTGCACAAGAGCTCTAATACTCCAAAGAATTAAACATATTCTCTAAGTATGTAGTAAATCCAAGTATCACAGTGTTGGATTGAGCATTTGTTATTCTAAATTGCTTAAAACTATGCTTGCAAGAAAGTCATACATAACTATCTTTTGCAATTAACAAAAGAGGTTATGCGGTCCATGTAAGGATATTTAGCATGCCAACCATCAAAGAATATAGAGAATACAATCTTCCAACTAACAGATGAAATGAAAAAAAAAAAGATGTTCAATTTGAATGGTCAAAGTTTTTATTACGCCAATTTACTAGAGGCGTTAAAAAAAAATACACACACGTATAATCATCAACATAATAGTTATTTATTAGCCTTCTTTTGGATGATATATAGTGATGCAGTGGTAAAGGAGGGCTCACTAAGCGCATGTTATGAATGGAGATAGTAGTCAATGTGGAAGTCAAAGTGAAGGCGGTCAACACCAGAGAACCGATGGGCCCACCAAAGGTGGGTCGAGCGGAGGTCTACTGCAGTTGCCGATCGAGCATAAAGTGTCCGATCAGCAAGTGGCTTGCCCGAGCGTGGAAGTCAAAGTGAAGGCGGTCAACGTTAGATAACTGGCATACCCACCAAAGGTGAGCCGAGCGGAGGTCTACTACAGTTACCGATTAGACATGAAGCGTTCGATCGACAAGTGACTTGTCCGAGCAGAACGTCCGTATAGCCAAGAGTACCATGGCAAGAACATTATATGGTCATTACGAAACGGAGGAACGCTAAGGCGGCCAGAGCGCCAGAAACAATCAACTAAGCCAAGGGATTATGGAGAAGATCGGCTAAGGTCGACCGAGTGTGGATACCCGGTCGAGCGGCTCCCCCGCTCGACAAAACAATGAGACCCCTTTTATATCTCTTAATATCCCTTTGGGAGACAATACCGCTGACAATGAGGTATGATCAACAAGCGAATCGTATGATGGAAGCTTCTATTGTCTCATCAGATATTTGCATGCTCTGTTAAGGTATGTGTCAAAGCCATTTTTTGACAAGTCCTTTCACAAGACAGTTAGGGAAGCGTGCCCGCATCTTGAAGCACGTGCACATCACCTAGGGTGCGCTATAAAAAGGTGGTCCATACACCGACGCAGGTACGCATTATTTATTATTCATGTCTATATTTACTATTGCCCCACTTTCTTTCATTTTTTCTGATGACTAACTTGAACGTCGGGAGGACAACACCGAAAACCCCTTTCCTGATTTGACATTAACGTTTTTTGTATTATAAAGTAAAGTGAAATCTACACATAGTCAACCCAGATGCTACATCCCTAGCGAGTCATCTCTCGATTTTTTGGACAGGATCGTATAGCTTTGTGTCAATGACGACTGTGATCAATAAAATTATTCTCTTTTCCATTTGAGTTAAAAGATCTGTCTAGATAAAGTATATATAGTGTCAGTATAGGGTTTACTGCATAAGCAAACCTATTCAGACAATAATAATAATAACAATAATCACATAAAGAAGGCGACAAAGTAAT